>JANTPM010000245.1:4910036-4925235 GCA_025434745.1 Erythroxylum divaricatum
TGTTAGTTCTAGTTTAGAGATCCCATTACTCTATGTATCATTGAAGGCTCTCTCCATGATACGTAACTGCTGTGGCCAAATACTCCTGAGTAATAACCTCGACAAGAGGTCGTGAGTATCATCTCCTTCTATCAAAAGTGGTGAATCCTTTATTGACTATCCAATTACCTTCGAATACTATGGTTATACCTAATCACCACCCTATGAGTGACCTTGTCTTGAGACAACAAGGAATAATATCAAAGCACAAGATTAGCATCCTCGAGTCTAAAAATATTTGTACCATTGCTATGATGAGATTAATCATTGATATGTGTTAGATCATCCATATGATAATCTCATGGCGGATCATCCGATATACTTACAACTCTTAGTAAGCATCTACATGTGAACTCTAAACATCTCATACTTACAATTTGTGAGATCCACTGCTTGATCAAATCAATGAGTATAACATATGCTAGTCTATCTGGATTAATAATGTCCTATCTTATTAATCACTAGGGATAATTTAGATACTAAAATAATTTCACATGATAGGAATCTCATTATCATAATCCCATAATGATTTCTTTTATACTATGTTTTGTATCATGGACTTCATTAATTCGATTTAAGATCAACATCAATTCATAAATAAATGAACATAAATTAATGAAAAATTGTCTTTCGCTTTATTAATCAAAATAAAGTTTGTACAAAAGTGCTAAAGGTGATTGTCTTTAGAACACTACTTTAACAATATAAAATAAATTTTTTATTTGATTAACATCTTATTTAATAATGTATTTATTAGAGTAGTTCTTAAGATCAAATAGTTTTTTTAACAGTCATATGCTCAAGTAATGTGTTATTTGAATATTGTCTTATGAAACAATGTTTTTATTGAATATTCATAATGATGATCACATTAAAACATATTTCTAAATAAAGACAAAGCATCATAAACTAAGTGAGGTAGTTGTATGATTATCGTAAGCTACTAAGAAAAGAATTGAGGGCATGTGTCGACTAGCTATAGTATAATTCATGAACTCATACCTTTTTATTAGAATTGATTATTACATTTACGATTTTATGATGAATGATTTCATGGTATTAGAAGTTATTTTTCAAACAAATAAAATTAGTTTTTCTTTAAATACATCATCTAGTATTTATGATATCAATTCTAATTTATGGCATAATAGACTTTTTCATATTAAACAAGATTAAATAAATCTATTAGTCAAATTTGGTCTTTTAAGAAACATAAGTAAAGTAGAATTGGCCACTTATGAACATTGTTTAATAGGCAAAATAACAAGAAAATCATTTGGTAAAGGATAAATAGCTATTAAACCATAACAATTAATTCACCTCATATATTTATGGCTTAATGAACGTGAGGATAAGGCAAACAGATACTTATTTGATCACCTTTGATAATAACTATTCACAACATGGTTATATCTATTTCGTTTCATATAAGTTTGGAGCATAATGTTGTTTCTAAAAGTATATGAATTTAGTTAAGAATCAGTTAGATTAGTAGATAAAGGCTTTAAGAACAAACTAGGGACAAAAGTAATTGTCTAACCAATTTAAAAGGTTACTTTACAGAAAAGGAATAAATAGCCAATTGACAATTCCACAAACCCTTAAGTAAAATGGTGTTGTAAAGAGGAAAAAAAAACTCTTCTTTAAAAAGTTAGGCATATGTTTGGCATAAATACATTTACTTATTATCTATTAGGGTGATGCATTATTGATAGTCATATATTGTACTTAATTGGGCACATATCAAATCAGTTATTAAAATATCATATTAGTTATAGACATGTACATATATACCAAACAGATACTTGCACAATTTCATATGTAGAATTGTAAATCATTTTATTACGCCTATCGTTAAATATAAGCACTTAAATAATAGACAATATCCCCGTATGCCATAAAAAGGAAGAGATTAAAAAAAAAGTTCTTAAATCTAGTGCAATCAATAATCTCACATATACTATGCTGTGAACAAGACTATATATATGCTTTATTGTTAGAATAATTAGTAGGTATCAACCGAATACTGAACAAAAGCATTGGGAGCAATAAAAATAATATTCAAGTATACCGGGGGAACCCAAGTATTATGACAAAATCAAATGCACAGATGTCAAGTATAATTATATTAAGGACATAATAGCTAAGTGAATATAGAGCATATTCCTACAAGTGATAATAAATCCTTTAACAAAGTTGATTCTTAAATATGCATTTTCAACGTATGCTAGGTCAATAGGATTGCATAGGACTTAAATTTTATTTTTATTTTATTTCCTGTACGTGAATATTCAAAACACTTTTTATCAATGATGATGTTTTATTTTTCATTTAGTATATGATGTAATATATGTTTAATTGAGTATTAAATTTAAATTTCTATAATGAATTTTAGATAAAAATTCAAGTTTAGAAATACAAGAATACTTAATTTCATATTGAATGTTCAAGTCTTGAAAGAATGTTTAAATATAAAACATTTGATTCTATATATAAGAAGTCAGACAAATACGAGATATCTTTCCACACAAGTAATCGCCTCTATTATTTTGTAAATTAGAGATGAGATAAGCAAACTAGAGTTCAAGACTGAAAAGTTTAATGTCGATGATAACTATATTAAAAGCTAAAAGGAGTTATTAGTAAAGACAACCCAAGGAAATAATTTGTTCACCAAATCTTTCTTTATAAAATATGTGAATTCTAAAAGGTAGATTGAATGAGTAAACTAGTAATTAAACTGAAGTTATGTATTAGTTATTCTTGAACTATCATCTACAATATTATAAAATAAGACATATATTACGCTGAAGAAAGTTAATACTATAACACATAAATCGTATCATCTATGCATAAAAGACTGATAAGGATAATGTAAATCATATTCTCAACTTATATTGTATGAGAATCCTTTAGTCTACCTGAACTTCAAACTAAAATACCCTCTTTACGTATATTCTAATTTTAGATAATCGATTAGTGATTGCTCTTTTAAGTTAATATGATTTAAAGGATTGATAATTTAAAAAATCATTATAAATTCGAGTTTACATCATGATGTATTAAAAAGACATACCTTCTATGAAGAAGGTAGTAGGAATATAAAGCTTTTATATAATAAATTAAGATAATGATTGATGCAATAAATAGTCAAAGATACAATATACGAAATCTACTTAGGAATCAATTTATTAGTCAAGATGACGGATATTGCTAATAGATATATAACAATATACTCTCCTTGTATGTTAATCATACAATTTATTGAACAAATATAATAATTACATAATTTAAGTGAATTATTCACATCATGAGTGAAGAGAAAATATGGATAAAGATACTCGTTATGAATAAAATAGAGATCTATATAATTATTGGTAAATGTTAAATGTTTTAACTATCAAAATAGTTATACAATTTTATAACTTTCAAATATAAAATATTTATATTCGATAAAAACTTTGCTCCTTAACATCTAGAAGTCCACATAGAATAAATTATGAAAGTAATTTCTGTTATGACCTATAATTCCATACTACAAAATCTTAAAATAGGTATGTCAAAAAATTAAATATATTTAACTAAAAAATATAATTTTTGACCTAAATTTGATTATAATATTTTTGTAAAAATTACCGTTAATTTTGTATTATCGCAATATCAAATGCTAGATGTATATCAGTTGGGACAACAAAGAACAAAAACTTGTATAACTTAACATACAATTTTTAGCCAAAACCACAGCAACCATTCAATTTCCACTCCCAATCAATCTGAGGTACATGGAATCAAATATTTATTTTCCAAGCATTGGAAGGACAGAGCATAAATTCCACAAATGTTGACCCACAGCCCTTGGTTGCGACAGAGACATGCAACTATGACTTTTTGCTATTGGTTTCAGACTCTTATTAAGACTTGAAAAAGAGAATAGAACTATATAGTGTTGAAGAAGATAGTATAAAGTGTTGAAGAAGATAGTATAATACAGAGTATAGGTAAAAGAAGAAAGTACAAACTAGTGCGTATATCTCAAAAGATAAGAAAGAAATGATAAGCATCCAGTTGAACACATAATCAAAGCCCTCTCTCTTTCTCTCCTTCCCTCTCCCTCTCTCCCTCTAGCTTCTTCGTTTATACGTTTCCATACCTCACTTCCATGTCTAGAGATTCCATATCAGAGCAAAATCTCTCGGAACTTGAAAGTTTTTTGTCACATCATCGTAATGAACAAGAAGATGATGATAAGGTAACTCATCCACAGGTATCCCGTGATGAAGGGGAGTGCAAAACACCAACTTCAGTTATTCACAAGATACCAACTATCGAGAGATGCCCACCAACACCAAAAAAGAAAGCACAAGCAGATTTGCCAAAAATAATATTTCCTGAGTTGGAGTTCTTCGAAACAAAGAGTAGGGTTGAGATAGAATCTTTTTTCAGATCAAACTTCCAGGTATCTGGTGTTAAACGTCGTCCCATCAAGAGATCTAGAAGTTATTGAGCTTTTCATTTTTCTTCTACTCTTTCGTGAGTTTATATATTCATAAATCTAAGAAGGTATTGATTGTAACACCTTTTGTAATCTTCAAGTTGTGTCGAGATATTATCATGATGATATTAGGTCGACCACAAAAACTAATAACGACCACTGTTCAATGGATTCTCCATGAATTATGATGATAACCTAAGAGAAATTGACGTGACTGAACATAATAAATTCCACGCTAGTTGGTAGCTCCTTCTTTTTCGTTACAACTTTCAAACGATATTGCTGAAATAAATCATGTAGAACAGTGGTTTCCGTTTCTTGCCTCATATTATTAGAACACAAACTAAGATATCGACGACTGTTTCTTTCTATAAATTACTTTGGACTAGAGCAAGCATGAGCAGAATGAATAGATTGGTGAGTAGTGAAGAGACCTGGATAGTAAGCAAATTTTGCAGGGTTCATGATCCAATTTTAGTCCAAGCAATTCCCTGGATTTTCAAAAACTGGGGAGAATCCCAGAAACGGGTTGAAGTAGCAGTTAACCGTTGCTTGATTGAGAAGAACTTTTGTTTTGCAATCTTGATTCGCTGGTTAATTAAGTGTATACTCACTGCTGTCACAAACCAGTAACCTAAACTATGATTATCTTCCGGTTTCGAGTAACAGTAGCAGCACTATCTTCTATTTATCTTGAGCAATCTCAAGTTAATAAAGCTTCCTAATATGAAAATTAAATTTGAGAATACTATATATGTAAGAACTAAGTTACCAATACGAGTTTTGAGCATGTTTAATTGGCACAATCAGCATCGAGCTGAATTTACTCACTAATTCTATAACGTTTTCAAGTGATAGATCTCATACTTGTGTTGTTTGGGGGTCAAACTTTAGAAACATATTTTGTTATTCCCTAATGTTGTCTGCATATAATTTAATTTCATAAAATTCTGAATAAACCTTTCATACTACTTACGAAAAGCTTTCAAGGGATATACAGATTCTTATCATGTAATTATTTGATTAGTTTAGTAGTACATGGTAAGTGATGTAATTTTTTCCCACTCCAAATCCTTCCATTATTTTATATAATTATATTAATGATAACATAATTTACATCAACATATTAATTAATTAATTAATCAATCAATCAATCAATTCTTATAACTTCTTCTATTTACATTTAGGCATTAATAAATTAATTAATCAATTTTTTAGCTTTTATTTTCGTAGAAAATAAAATATTATTATGTACAGAGTTAAGATTTGATAAATCTTGTACATTACAAACTCATAGTTCCTAAGATGGAATCACACTCATTGTTCCAAAAAGAGCTAAGAGTGTATTTGGTTTACCGGTATAAATAAATAAGGAATAAAATGTGATTATTTAGGAATACAACATATAAAGGATATATAGAATATGTATTATTTAGTTAAGTTTATATATAAGAATTTCTAATGATGATATAATACTAATATTTAGTTTGAAAATATAAATATGAAATGACAAAAAAATAACTAACAAAAAGATCAAAATATTCATAATTATTGTGAGTTAAAACTCAAAAATAGGCCTTAGTTTTTTGTTTTAATAGCTCAGTAATTATGTAAATTCTTTAAAGATATTTTTGTCCGATATATCTTCAATTTACATTTTTCCCGAATTCAAAAAATAAAGATAAAATTTAAATTATATATTATATATATTTTTTCTTCAACTAAATAAGAGAATAATATATTACCAAAAATGTATTAGTACTAAATGATCATTTCAGTCAACCAAAACACCTGTTAATATGCTAAGAAAGAAGCAACTGATCAAATTAGTAGAATCCTACCTTATAGAAATACAGTAAATTGTCCATAAGTCCTTATTAGGAGTTTCCGTTACAAGCCGAGATGCCTTCGTGGCCGTATCCAAAATTTATATCAGAGAAGAAGAAAAGTAGGCCTTTTAGTCGGTTTGGAAGTATCAGTAGAACCTATCCAATCCAAAAGCTAATTGGATTTTATGGGCTGTCTCATTCGTAAACCTCCCTCTTCTCTAAACAGGCCCCCCAAACTTGTCCAATGATCATCTTTCTTGACTCAAACATAGTTTGAAGGTTCACCATGTTCAATGCTTCAAAGTTTTTATGTAAAATTGAGTATATTTTATTTAATTTATTTTTAAATTTAGTTTATATATATATATATAGTTTATGTTTTATGTTTTTAGTTTTTAGTTTTACTCTCTTTTGGTTCTATTAAATAAATAATTATTTATTTAATATTTATTTTTATAAGAATATAAATAACTTGATTTAATCTTATAATTAATTTAAATTTTAAAATTTTCAAATATTAATATAATTTAGATTTTAAAATATTTTCAAAATATATAAATTTCATATAAATTTTTTTAGCAATTCAAAACATATAATAAATAAATATTAATTCACAAATAAAATTTTAATATTTAAATTATTTAGTGTAATAAAATATAATATTTTACCTATAATTTTCAATAAATATTACTTAGATATTAAAATAAATTTTATTTATTTTAGAAAAATTTATTTAAATTTTATTTAATATATAATTATTAGACATCAACAATCAAATAATTTTTTATTTTTAATTAAAAATAAACTAAAAACAAGAAATAAAAATTAAAAACACAAGTTCTTTATAAAAAAAATTTGTTACATAGAATAGATTTAATAAATTCTGAATATAATTAGTGATTCTGTTCATTTAAGAGGTAATTAAGATAATTTGTTGTGACATAAGATATTAACTAAAAATCTTAGGTTAAACAATTATTAATTATATATACCTTACTATTAATTGAAATAATCTTATAAAAGGAAGATGTTACATAAACAAAACGTTATGGTAAATTTTATATTTTAGTAATTAAAAAAATAAAATATGCTTTCAACGTGTTTATATTTTTACCAAATAAGATAATCTTTTATTAAAAAAATTGGCAAACAATAAACAGATTATTCAACCACTCGTCCATTAAAGTCTTTAATTAAAACAATACTCGATTTTTTCAGTATCCCTCTATTAAAAACCCACGGGCCACCACTCCCAAATTACGCGGACAGAGTAACAGTGTCAGACATCTCTATTATATTTTTTTTGTTTTTGGCACATAAGAAGCGAAAATCAACAGTTGGGTGTGAAGAAAGCCAATAATTTTAGTATCGACATACAATAAATAGAGCAAGTCAGGTGGAGGAATAGGCCACACGCACTCACCAAGTTCCTGTTAAGAAAACTTAAGAGAGAATAAGACAATCAAGAGGAAAAACCAGTGCCTTTATTAAACGGACTGTGCTGTATATATACAGCATACAAAACAGAGTTGGCTAGCTAATTGCCTATATCTATGAAATTCTAATAACAAATCAAGACAAAGTCAAGGATGCCGATATCCCTACAAGATAGGGATTTATTAACTAATCAGAGATCCTAACATTTCCTCCCTTAAACTAAATACTACAGTGTTTAGTTTATATCAAACATAAAGCAAACTCCTAGAGATTCCCGTAACTTCAGATAGACATCTAGCTTTAGTGGTTTACAAGTGTTTGGTTTATATCAGTCATAGAGCAAACTCCTAGAGATTCCCGTAACTTTAGATAGACATCTAGCTTTAGTGGTTTTGTCATCACATCAGCCACTTGCTTCTGCGTAGGACAGTGTACCAACTCCACAATTCCAGTCTTGGTGAGTTCTCGAAGAAAATGGAAACGCACATCTATGTGCTTACTTCGCCCATGCATGACTGGATTCTTTGAAAGCTTTATTGTGGAACTATTATCACAATGAATAATAGTTGTCTGACTTCGGCTTGAATCCAGCTTTTGTAGAACCCGCTTCAACCAGACCGCTTGGCAAGCACACGAAGCAGCAGCTATGAACTCTGCTTCTGTGGTAGATAAACTAACCACTGGCTGCTTCTTTGATGACCACGACACTGCTCCTGAGCTTAACAAGAATACGTACCCTGAAGTGCTCTTCCTGTCCTCTAAGTCTCCAGCATAATCACTGTCTGTGTAAGCAACAAGATCATCATCCCCTCCCTTCTTATAGAATATCCCGAAGTCATTTGTTCCTTTCAGATATCTCAGTACCCTTTTAGCCACCTGTAAATGAAGATGAGTGGGATTCTCCATATACCTGCTAATAAGACTCACAACAAACATTATGTCTGGCCGAGTTGATGTGAGATACATAAAGCTGCCCACAAGCTGCTTAAATTGAGTTTTGTCCACTTTTACTCCTCCTTCATCTTTTGTGAGTTTGAAGCCAGGAACAATTGGATTACGAACAGAATTGCTTTTGTCCATCCCAAACTTTTGCAGTACCTCCAAAGCATATTTTCTTTGATTGATAAAAATCCCATCTGCTCTTTGCAAAACTTCTAAACCAAGAAAATACGTCATTTTTCCAAGGTCTGTCATGTCAAATTCACACTTCATGGAATCTTTGAATCCTGCAATCATAGACTCATCATTTCCAGTAAAAATAAGATCGTCAACATACAAACTTACAATCAGCACATTGCCATCTTCCTTTGTCTTGATGAACAAGGTGTGTTCATAGTCACACTTCTCAAATTTTTCTTTCAAAAAATAGGCCTCTATGCGACTATACCAAGCACGTGGTGCTTGTTTAAGTCCATAGAGTGCCTTCTTTAACTTGTACACCTTCTGTTCTGCTCCCTTCTGCACATAACCAATGGGTTGCTCTACAAAAACATTTTCCAGCAATTCACCATGCAAGAATGCCGACTTCACATCAAGTTGATAAATGGGCCATCCTCTTTGTGCTGCAAGTGCTATCACTAATCGTATTGTCTCCATACGAGCTACAGGAGCAAACACTTCTGTATAGTCCACCCCATATTGTTGAGCATACCCCTTTACCACAAGCCTAGCCTTATACTTGCTTAGCACGCCATTTTCATCAAATTTGGTCTTGTAAACCCATTTTACCCCAATCTTTTTCCCTCCTTCGGGCAGCTCCATCACTTCCCAAGTTCCATTCCTTTCTATTGCTTCCATTTCTGCATCCATGGCCTGTCTCCAAACTTCACTTTTTGCAGCTTCCTCAAAGTGTATAGGATCAGTTCCAGTGGCGACAAACATAACCATATCCCCTTCTTCTTCTGAGAGGCCTTCTCCTGCTTCATAATCTTTCATCCACACTGGTGGCACCCGAAACCGTTCATGAGTATCAACTTCATGCAACGAGTCAGAAGATGAAGTCACATCCGTTTCTGTTTCTTCACCACAAGAAGCTTCTTCAATCTCAGCAACTGCATCCACTTTCTCTTCTTCCCATTCTAAATCACAAATAATGTTTTCTTCATGTTTCTTGTCCCAATCCCAGCACTTGTTTTCTTCAAATACAACATCTCTACTTATAATGATCCTTTGTGAGATTGGGTCATAAAGCCTATAAGCTTTTGACTCTTCACTAACTCCCAACAGGATACAACATACACTCTTATCATCTAGCTTTGTCCGAGTACTGTCTGGCACATGAACATAAGAGAGACAACCAAAAATTCTAAAATACTCAATTGATGGCTTGACTCCACTCCATGCTTCTTCTGGGGTAATATTCTTTACTGCCAAAGTGGGACTCCGATTCAAGACATGCGCTGACCAATTGACTGCTTCAGGCCAGAAAGTTTTTGGAATTTGCTTCGCTGAAAGCATGCTTCGAACCATGTTCATAATAGTCCTATTTTTTCGCTCTGCAACTCTGTTCTGTTGTGGCGTGTAGGCAGCTGTCAATTGTCGTTTTATGCCGTTCTCATCACAAAAATTAGTAAATTCTTGTGATGTAAATTCTCCTCCTCGATCTGTCCGTAGACTTTTGATGAAGAAATCTGTCTCTTTTTCAACGAGAACCTTAAATCTTTTAAATACAGCAAATGCTTCTGACTTCTCTATCAAGAAATAAACCCATAACTTTCGGCTGAAATCATCAATAAAAGTGAGTAAATACCTCTTTTTACTGTTGGAGACAGGTTTGATTGGCCCACATATATCAGTGTGGACTAAAGTAAGAGGTTGAGAAGCTCTCCAATTGCTCTTCTTTGGAAATGGATCCCGTTGCTGCTTTCCAACCAAACAATCTTTGCATAGCTTCAATGGAGACTGAAGCTGTGGTAAGCCATGCACCATTCGTTTCTGCAAAAGTGTCTTCAAACCCTTGAAACTTAGGTGTCCATACCTACAATGCCAGAGCTGTACCAAATCTTCTGTGATCATGTTAAAGCATGCAGATGTAGTAGGCCGTGAAATAGCATGCATAGTGAACATCCGATTTGTTGACATCATTGTGTCCATAATTAACCCTTTATCGGGATGATAAACTTTGCATTTGTTACCTTGAAATAGAATGGCAAGCCCCTTTTCTTGTAGCTGCCCAATACTCAGCAGATTATTCTTCAACTCCGGTACATAAAACACACCTGTGATAATTTGTGCCATGCCATGAACTAGCAGCCTGATGTTGCCTTTCCCTGCTACAAGCAAGCTTGAATTGTTGCCCAGTTTCACAGAATCCCTGTAGCTCTCATCAAAATCAAAGAAATTCTCCTTTTTGCCACACATGTGATTGCTGCATCCAGAATCAAGAAACCAGGTTTCTGCAATGTTGGCAGTGTTTGTTTCGACAAGTGCCATCAATAGCATCTCTTCATTTGTCTCTGCATAATTAGCCCCCATCTTTGTTGGACATTCCCATTGAAAATGTCCAAGTTTATGACAGTTATAGCACTCCACCGTTGATTTGTCAAAGCTTGATCTACCTCTTCCTCTTCCACGACTTCCTCTCCCTTGTCCTCGACCTCGTCCTCCAAGGTGATCTCCATGAGATATCTTTAATGCATGCTCTTCCTCCATGTGACTGCTCATGCGCTGTTCATGCACAAGCAGGCTGCTTTGCAACTCATCAATAGTTAGTGTGCTTGTATCCTTAGATTCTTCAATGGAACACACAACATAAGCAAACTTGGGAGTCATGGACCTCAAAATTTTTTCAACAATGACAGTATCTCCTTTGTTCTCACCGTTTGCCTTCAACTTGTTTGCAATGGTAAGAGTTCTGGCAAAATACTCATTCACAGTTTCTCCTGCTTTCATGTGCAGAACTTCAAACTCTTTGCGAAGAGATTGCAACTGGGCACGCTTGACTCTAGTCGTGCCCTGATATTTCTGCCTCATAGAATCCCATATATTTTTTGCCGTATCCTTGTTGAGAATCGTCTCCAAAACTGAACGATCTAATGATTGAAAGAGATAGTTCTTTGCTTTCAAATCCTTCAGCTTCTGATCTTCAATGTTCTTCTTTTGTCCTTCTGTCAGTGTCTCGCCTTCTGCTGCTGCAGGAATCCCATTCTTCACCAGGTTCCAATACTCCTTTAAGCGTAAAAAATTTTCCATGAGCATCGCCCAATGATCATAGTGCCCATCAAACTTTGGTACTGCTGGTTGTACAAAAGAACTTTCTGTGGACATGTTTATATGAAAAACAAGTAGAAGATTGCTACTTCTATTAACCCCGTGGTGGGGCTCTGATACCAAATGTTAAGAAAACTTAAGAGAGAATAAGACAATCAAGAGGAAAAACCAATGCCTTTATTAAACGGACTGTGCTGTATATATACAACATACAAACTGAGTTGGCTAGCTAATTGCCTATATCTATGGAATTCTAATAACAAATCAAGACAAACTCAAGGACGACGATATCCCTACAAGATAGGGATTTATTAACTGATCAGAGATCCTAACAGTTCCGCATGAATAACAAAAAAGTAACTCATTCTCCTGTTTTAATTAAAGTTACGGGTTTAAATCTTTCTTATATATATATAATTATTTAAAATTTAAAATTAAAGTTTTATTTGTTCGTAAAAAATCAACCCATTTAAGAAAAGAATTATTCTGAATATAAATAATTTAAACGAAACCCTAATACCTCCGAGCAATTAAAAAAACAAAAAAGCGTGATGGGTAGAATTGAAACGACTGTTTTGTTTACTTCGTATGGCAGCAAGGTAGAATCAAACGTAATTTTCAAGTCAGCTTAAGTGATGTCAGAAAATAAATCACAGTGGATAAATAGATTAGCCTGATGATATCAAAATCTCTTTTGTAAGGAACTTTACGATTGGGGCTCTAAAAGTGTCAACATTAGGGGGAAAAAAAGAGAAGACGTCTCTGAGGGACTTTTGACGCACCACTTAGCAAAGAATAGAATGCATCAACGAGTAATTTACCCGTACGTAAGCTTCAGCGGTCATTTCAATGGCACAAGAAGATACAAGAGAATGCACAAAGGTTCTATATCAAAACATCTCGGAAGGGCCAACTTATCGGTCTTGATATTAATCTTGGGAGCCCCACGCCCATGCTTTGTCTTCATCTTCTTCTATTCGCTTTTTATCTTTATGTACTAGTAACTCAAAATTGAGTTTAGGACTTTCCCAATCTCAACACTTCCCTCTCTCCTTCAAAACAATTCTTACATTCTTGTTAAGTTGGTAGTGTTGGTTGCTCTTCAATCCATGAAGCCCCACGCTCGCAAACTGCAAGTACTATTCGACGATGCCCCTTTCTTTACTTCCTCTAATAATTACTCCACCACCAATACTACGACTCCACAACCGTCACCATCCTCAAACCCAGTAAACTTCCACTCCTCTATGGCCTTGACTGTCTTAGTCCTCTTCACTGCACTCTCCTTCATTGGCTACTTATCCGTCTACATCCGACGATTCTCCACCCAAGACCAAACCGACCAACTCTCTTCTTACCGCCGGCATCCACCAACGCGCAAGGGTCTAGACCCAGAGATTATAAAGGCACTGCCGGTGTACTCCTACTGTTATGTGGAAGCCAAGTACCAGATGGAATGTGGCGTTTGCCTAGGTGAGTTTGAAGATGAAGAGATTGTTAAGTTGATACCTCACTGTAGTCACATATTCCACTCAGAGTGTATAGAAACGTGGCTTATGGTGAACGTCACTTGCCCTGTTTGTAGAGGAACCAAGTTCTCCGACGGCGGCGATGGTGGCGGTGGCTTAAGTTTAGGACGGAGCACTGTTGATGAAGGTGTGGGCGAGAGATCAAGGGCGGAGGATGGTGATACGTGGATAGAGGTTACAGATGTGGGGACACCCGGAATGTGCTCTAGTGTAGGTGATCGGATAGCATTACCAAGTACGCGTCGCTTTTGATGTGTAAACGTGTATTAGTAATTATCTTAAAATTGACAAATTTTAATTAATTACGGGAGTTGGGAGCATCGTTGTCGGTGTCAATTCATTTTCTTCAATGAGTTATCCAAGGTTTTCTGGAATCATCTGAACCAACCATCTCTTCTGTCCTGTCCTATTAGGCCACTACTGCTACTTATAATGTGGAATGGATATTTTTTACCAGCGACTGACACACAGACAGGTCACTTTCCTTAAGTTTCTAACAAGCCAATGTCTTTTTTTTTTTTTTAAACTTACGAGATATTTCAGAAAGATTCTAATAATAAAAGATATTTTTAAATCATTTATTTTCAAATTAATCTCATTAAATTAACCCTCGTTTAAATTAGGTAGATTTTTTATAGGCGATAAAACTTCTACCTTAAACTTTAAATAGTTATATATATATAAGAACGATTTAAATCTGTGACCTTATTTAAATGATAAGAGTCTATTTTCAATTTACCTACGCCATGGAATTAGCCGATGTCTTTCTTAACATGAGATGGCAGTGACTCTGGTTGTTTTTCAATTGAATTCGGTATATATAGAATAAATTTGTTTGGTTACCAGAAAATAATTTTAATTATTAATATTTAAAAAGTTAAATTAAAATAATATTACTATAAGGAGGTGATTTGAGTCTTTAATATCGCTCAAACCTAATTTTAAATTTGATTCAAAATATAAAATTTAGACCAAATTTGTGAAGCCTTCGTAAGACCTAAAAATTGTTAATCATTTGCAATAAAATAAAAGTTAGATATAATGTTTTAAAATGATTAGAACAAATTTTAATATTGTTTAAATTTAATCCCAAATTAACATAATACTAATGAGATATAAACATATCTCGATTAACGTTGTTTATTTTTATTTTTATTATATGTGTTTTTTGAAAAAATTAATTCAGTATATATATTGAAAATATTTCAGAAGATATTAATAAATACATCTACGGATCTACCTGAGTTTTTACTTTTTACACCCCCGTGCAAAGGCAACCAACAACGGCTAACATCATGCTTATCCAAAACGACTACGCTTCTAAGCCACTACCTTAACAAACAACGACGACGCTTCAAGTTTTATAATACCAAAAATAACCTACTTATTGTAATTAAATTAAATTTATAATAATTTTAGTTTTTCATGATATAATATTAATCTAACTTAATTGCAATTAACTTTAATAATTTAACTAAAATAATCTAATTCAATTTTAATTAACATCATTTAACTAAAAAATCCTACAACAACAAAAACTCAGTTAAAGTCCAATCAATGGTAATGAAATTATTAAATGATGAGAATAAGGTTGCGTAGCATTGATAGTAAAATTATTTATGATAGGCTCAAATAATATATATAAATATATACGTAAATATATA
>JANTPM010000245.1:4927877-4941972 GCA_025434745.1 Erythroxylum divaricatum
AATTAGACACTTATTTCTAATTTACCTTATAATTGAACTAATCAATTATCTTGGTTTAATTAGAAACTAATTTCTAAATAAATTAATTAAAAAAATATTTCATTTTAATGAAACAAAATTAGTATTTATCCAATTAGAAAATAAACCAACAAAATAGTTTATTTCTAAGGGTAATCTCATTTTCACTAAACAAATTAGTATTGAGTTAATTAGAAAATAAACCAACGAAATTAGTTTATTTCTAAGGTTATTTTAATTAAACAAATTAGTTATTTTTTAAAAAAATTGTCTAAGTAATTAGAAACTTATTTTTAATTTAAAATATATTTTTTTAGAAACTAATTTAATTAAATAAATTATTTAGTGTAAATTAGAAAACTAATTTCTAATTCTTTACATTATATTATGTATAACTCAATTATGAATTTTAAGACAAAATCTTTTATTATTGGGCCATAAAGTTTGATTAACTCCATAAGATCTTTTATAGCCCAAAATAACAAAAAAAACACAGCCCAAAAACCTCCAATGGGCTTGAAAGCCCGTCTGGCGCGTGCAGAGCACGCACCAGCCCAGTAAATTGAAAAGTTGGGTCTGGCGCGTGCACTGCACGCGTCAGTCTTTGCCCTCACGGCGTAGCGCCACATGCTACGCCGTTTTGGAGAAGGCAGGGTGCGTCTTCTTCCTCAGACGCACCCTGTTTCTGGTTCATTTTTTTCCTTGCGTTTTTTTTTTCTTCACCATTTGGAAATCAATTCAATCATAATCAAAGACATATATACAACGCAAGAAACACCCACAACAACAAAGACATCGTAAACTCAAATCAATTCAATCATGGAGGATTGTTGGTGTTTTTGTTTTTTTTGTTTAAACGCAGCCAAAACCGAGTCGTATGTATGTCCATGCCTGAATGAAACATCCAACAACACAAAGGAAAGCCACGAAAACAATGAAACCATTTATCACCGAAAGAGAAAAAAAACTGTGTTCTTGCAAATGTACGAGAGGAACTAGAGTTTATTCTGTGTTTTCAACTATTAGAAAACAAAGACAGAACAAACCCACAAAACGAAGAGAGTAGTGAAACAATTCATGTAAAACCAGATGCTCTGATATTTTCGGTAGAACATAAAACAATTCCAATACAAAGAAAAAAAGAAACAACTGATATATTCAGTAGAACAGAAAATGTAAAACCAGATGCTCTGATATCAATGAAGGAATTTATGAACAGATCATATGCCATAGGATTATTATATATGCATGGAGGAACAAAACATACTTGTCTCGATAATTTGTTAGTTTCCACTGGTTAGAGAACGCCGAACTAAGATGTTATCTGCAAACTCCAAAATACACACATCTCCTGTGTTAATAACCGTTACCTTATATATATAGATCATCTGGGAATAACTACCGGGAGTAGTTATTCTTACCAGATGACCATTGAACCCATTATGGGTGTAAAACGGCATCATATATCATGTACCTTTAAAGTATTAGACTACCAAAGGACTAAGCTAACTACTAGACTATATTGGAAAATCATCATGATTTGGTAAGTGATCTATAACAGGTATAAACAAAATGAATTATGTTAAAGTATGTGTTCTAGTAGGCATCCAGTATGATCTCCATGATGCAATAACATTACTAAGATTTTAAGTGAGAGTGATAAATTATTAGAAGATTCTATCATTGTTTCCTATGCTTAGAGACCTTATTAGTCCCTTTCAAAAGAAGATATGGAGGCCCTACTAAGAGAATGTTTGTAAAGGGAGATTACCAAGAGATTAATTATGTAAGAAAATTATTAACCTCTCATAATAAGAAATAAGGTAAATTTGGTGGATATACCTTCACAAATTCCCAATTCAAAAACCACAATAGAGTCTTTTAAATAGCCCTTAATGAAGTAGTTGAGGCAACAAAAGACCCCTCAAGCTCTTAGGAAAAACTAAGTTATCCTATTTAAACTAAGGAAAATCAGGATTCTAACTTCAGCTCTCCTAAACTGGAAATTCCTATAAGTGAGCGCTTGAAGGAGTATAAAGATAACTTAATTTAATAGATTCCTTTAAATTCTCGTCTTCCCAATGTTTAAAATGATTATGATCCTGACAATGATTTCAAAACAATTGTAAGAAAAAAGTATAATAGAAAGAAGGGATCTATTCCCTCTCCCTTAATATAATAACTATCTCATGGAATGTAAGAGGACTCAATTGCCCCTCAATGTAGTTAGCTCTACATAATTACATTTCTATAAATAATCCATTCCTTTTCAGTTTTTTGGAAACAAAATTAAAAATGGTCATATGAAAACACTTGAAATTCTTAAATAATCATTAGCAAATCATTACTAACTGTCCAAGTTATTATAATGGCAGAATTCATGATGCCTTTGAAAATGAGAGGATTGAAGTACTTCATTCTATAATAGATGATCAACTGATACATTATAAGTCAAGTTGAAGCAAGAACAAATTGTAGTACAAGTGATCTTTGCTTGTTCTTTTCACCTCATTTTATAAAGGATCCCTCAGTGGAATAAGCCCGGATACTTAGCTTCTACTATCAATACTCCTTGGATCTTCTGATGAGATTTTAATAATATAATACATCTTTATGAAGATGAGGGTAACTATTGCATCAGGAAGAGAATTTCAGGGAACGTGTGACAAGCATTCAGGTTATAAATTTGAGAATGGAGGGAAACTTCTTTATAATATGCAACAATGAAGCAGGAAGGTGAGTTTTAAGAAAGCAGATCAATAAGGCTCTGGTCAATGATGAATGGATTCAAACAATCCCTTAGAGCTACGCCTCTTTTAACAATCCTTTGTTTTCTAACCGTTCTCTTATTGTAGTACATTTTTCAAACAATTTTAAAAAAAGAATGTCCCTCTTCAGTTTTAATAGCTACCTGATAGATATAGATGGATTTGAGGAACCTGTACAAAGCAGTCTTATTCAATAAGCTCAAGGAAACAAACCTTTTATAATTATAAGGAAGCTTCTCAAAATGAAAGAGGATCTTAAAACTCCAAACTATATGAAGGTTCGTAACACTTATCAGTTTGTCTATTTTGTAAAAGATACACTAAATAGAGCTCGATTGTAAATCTATCAAAATCCAACTAACTCTGACCTCTAAGTAAAAGAAAAATATGCACTTCAAAACTTCATTTAAGCAGTAAATTCTTATCATTCCCTCTTAATGCAAAGATCTAAAGCACTTTAGTTAAAGGATGGAGATAAGAACTCCACCTTCTCTCACAAATCATTGTTATCTAGAAGTAAAACTAATAAAATTGTTTCCTTGAGGAATGGTACTGATATTATCTCCTTACAAATTGTTGTACTCCAAGAAGCATTATCTTTATTCTCCAATACTTTGGGATCTCCTACATTTGGAACTTCCTCTATTCAACTTCTTAAGTCCATCATCCAAGATCAAATCATATCTCAAGAGGTTGTTAGGGAACAAAGGAAAAAAGGCAAATGAAGCAGAGGAGTAATTATAGATACTGCACAAACTTGTTGTCTTTCACCTCAAATAAAACCAACAATTTAGCTAGTTAAATAGACTC
This sequence comes from Erythroxylum divaricatum, assembly GCA_025434745.1. Classification (NCBI taxonomy): domain Eukaryota; kingdom Viridiplantae; phylum Streptophyta; class Magnoliopsida; order Malpighiales; family Erythroxylaceae; genus Erythroxylum; species Erythroxylum divaricatum. The sequence goes on from JANTPM010000245.1 coordinate 4,931,474, forward strand.
AAAGTAAACCAACTAAGCTAAATCCAAGCAAGTAACTAGGAAGTGGGTAAACAGCCCATGTACATCACCGCCACTACTTAAACAAGAAATAAACATGTTATTTTACCAAGAAGTTACAAAACCCACAAACAACTAACTAGCAATTTTGAAGCATTTGCTAACTCTCCCCATTTCTTCAAAATTTCATGGATGAAGCTCTTCTCTCTTAATATAATGCACTTCTCATCATCGTCCTCAAATTTATTAATACATATTATCATCAACTTATAGATATTAGAGCATATCTCTCCATAGTGCACTTCTTACCAACAACTCTAAAAAGGAGTTTCTTTTTGTGCCACTTGTGTCATGTTTGTTTCTTCTTCATTTTGGAATATATAGTCTATTTGTAAATGCCTAAACCTCTTACACTTGAAGAACTACAGTTTTCCTTTGTGCCAACAATCATTCTCTTCATAGTCGGGCTTCTTACAATTTGTACATTAGAGAATTTTACTTTTACCCTTTGAAGAATAACTCTTGACCATTTATGCTCCTTCGACCTTATCACCATTTTCTCCATCTCTCATTATTCATCTTTGGTCCATAAATTGAAGAGTGTTTAGTAACTCTACAAAGGTTATATTTAATAAATATTTAGTAACTTCAGGAGATGAAATTTTTAACTCGTACATGTCGGGAAGCATCACAAGAAGTTTGTCTACAACTCTTTAAGTAGGAAATTCTTCACCAAGGATCTTGATTTGATTGACAATGGACATAAGTTTGCTCCCATATTCCTTGACACCTTTAGAATTCTTCATTTTTGACATCTCAAATTTCCTTTTGAGATTCAAATTTTGCATCATCTTAGTTTGAGTGTTGCCCTTAAATTCTTCTTTTAGTTTCTCCCATGTTTCTTTAGGAGATTCACATGTCATTATACTCGTGAAAATTTCTAGCTTTCGATTTCTTTGCCCTTTCTTCATTATTCTTCTTGATTTGGTTTAAGGTTGGATTTTGCATAAGAGGTGTAGCCTCAAACTTACTTTCTATAACCTCCCATAAACTAACAACTTGCAAATAGGACTTCATTTTAATAGCCTAAGAGTGGTAATTTTATCTATTGAAAATAGGATTTGGAATATAGAAATTGTTTGATGTCATTGCTAGAGTCGAACACTCACATTCATTTTAAAACAAGTTTTGCTACTCAATCCTTACAAGCTAGAAAAAACTGAAGCTCTAATATCAATTTATCAAGAAACATAAAAAATAAGACAAATGAAGTAGAGGAGTGATTAAAGATATCAAACAAACTTGTTGTCTTTCACCTCGAATAAAACCAAAAATTTAGCTACTTAAATAGACTCACAGTAAACTAACTAAGCTAAAACTAAGCAACTAACTAGGAAGTGGATAAACAGCCCACGTATATCACTGTCACTACTTAAATAGAAAATAGACATGCTATTTGACCAAGAAGTTAAAAAACCCACGAAACCCACTAACAACTAACCAACAATTTTGAAGCATTGGCTAACAAAGGCTAGTCTACTTTCTCGACCTTTTAAAGTAGATATTGAAAGAACCTTATTTTCTCTTAACCCAACAAAGCACTAGGGTTAGATGGCTTGGATATTTTATTCTTTTAGAAAACTTAGCCACTTACCAAGACCTTAGTGACTTAAGTTGACCATGAGTTCTTTGAGAATGGGAAAATGCTGGAGGAGTTAAATAAGACTTTCTTGTATCTCATTCCCTAAGTCCAAGTTCCCAATATACTTAAGGAGTATAGGGGAATTACATAAAACAATGCAATTTATAAGATCATTTCTAATCTCATTGTGGATAAACTGAAATTAGTACTAACATTAATCATTAATAAATCACTGGGTGCATTCATTAGAGGGAGATAAATAAGGGACAATATTTTTCTTGCACAAGAATTGTTCAAGAACTATAACAGAAAGCATGTAAGCAAGAATTGTTAACTCAATATATTTTCATAAGGAATTTGACTCCTTCCATTTAAATTTCATTTTGAAGGCTTTTAATGCATCAATGTTTCCCTTATCTTTATAGGTTGGATAGAACAATGTATCGCATTTGTATCTTATAATTTATTGATCAATATGGAGCCAACTATACTTATCAAATATTTAGGTAGTTATGAACTTATGATACATTGCTAGACGACAATATTAATATATGAATATAAATTATTTAGTTAGAGAATTAAAAATAAATTAAATAAATTTAATTTATTTAATAAAAATATAATTTATGATAATAATTTATATCCATTATTTTGAGAATCTAAACTGTCACATACAAAGAACGAGTTAAAAAAAGAAAAAGTTATTTAATCAATTTGAACTTGTTTGTAAATTTTGAGAAATTTTATAGTTAAATATAAGATATTTAATAAATAAGAACCAATATAAGATATTGAGTTTTATTTGCGCACAGTTGACACTTAATTAGAAATAATTAAAATTTTATTTAAAATTTGTTATTTTAATTAAATTATTAAAAATATTTAACCTATTATAAATATGCCTAGAGTCTAAAAATATTAACATTTCTTATTTAACCTTCTCTCTAATAATTGTAGAGTTTTCTCTACTAGTTCGATAGGTATTGTTAGAAATTGAATATATATATATGCACCTTTGTTAGTTTAGATGAGCTAATTTTAAAATTGGTTTGATGAAAACAATAAGAACATATTCAAATTTCGAAATAAGATATGAAAGTTGTTCATTTATGTTTTATTATATTTTAAATGTTAATCATATTATGAGAATTTTAAGTAATTTTAATTTTTAGAAATTTAAAAACAAAATGGTTTTAAATTTTAATACTATCCCACCGCAAATGAAATCGGATGCAATCTCGATTTCTTAAAATCCTCACCAACCTGCTACTCCACATCTATGATTGTCCTCTCTATCCCAGTTTCGGTTTGTTCTTGGCATTCTTCCATGATCTCCCGTGTACCATTTTGCTTGAGTTCGCTTTATTCTACCGCCATTGATGTCAGTGCTTGACCAGGTCTCTGTGTCATTGCTGCTTGATTGTCCACACATAATGGTCTGCAAAAGTATCCATCACCCACAAACTCCAACAAAATTCAGGCTATACATAAAGAATAATGAGATATATTTTGAGTTTCGTGAAAAGCACTAAGCGCACTTCTAGTCTTTAGTTAACAAATATTTCCACAGACAACAATTTATTTTCCAATACAAAATTAGATGCATTTGGCTTTGTTGGAATTGTTTTAACAATAGTTATTTTAATTATATTCATTACTAAAATCAAATTAGAATAATTATAGAAACTTTTTTTTGGTAATTAACAGTCAATTACATAACCAATTTATTAAAATTTTATTTTTATTAATTTTAAAATAATTTTAAAAATAAGTAAAATCACGTGAATACATGATCTTTTACCTATTTTTAAAAACAATAATATCGAATCCAATATTCTAAATAACTTTGTTGGCTTATGTAATTATAATGAATGAAAATTATTTACTAATTGGTAATTGAAATGCTTAATTGTTTTCTACACACATTTAATTAATCTTAATTGAATATTGTTAACAGATATAATTTCATTAATGAATTACCATGTTCTAGTCATCGTCTTTTCGATTTTTCTTTTGCGTTATCAGAAGAAACCATGGAGGCAATTAGTGTAGCCGGTTTCAATGGTAAGCCTTAACGTTCCAGTGCTTATACTTTTACAACTATTATCTGTTTAATTTTATGGTGTCTTATTATGTTCAGTGAATTTTAATCATTCATTTATGCGGACTCCACATTTATTTATGTAGAACTTACATAAGACTCACATAAATAAATGTCTAAGATTCACTGGACATAATAAAACACCATAAAATTGGACAGAAAATCTGAACTCCATTCACTATAAGAAAAAAGGTGTTAACCGATGAAAATTACCGACGGAACACGTTAACATTCTGTCGGTAATGTAATTTGCTGATAGCATCTGTTGCAAATTAACTAGCTATGCGAAGTTATTTACATGTAACTGAAATTTATATCTTAATAAAAATAACAACTTAACCAAGCTTGTAATCACAAAAGGAAATCAATACAAATATCTGTTTTCACACCATTTCTCATGAATCTAAGGAAAAACAGCAAATACGGGTTCTGGTCTGGCTCACACAAATCATGCAATTCTCAGAAGAAGATTAAAACTGGAGACAGAAACTAAGTCGTTATGGACCTTTAGTCTATATCGCAGTACGCCCTCTGAAAACCTTTGGAAGATGAGAAGTTGATCTTTACAGAAGAACATGAAATCTTAAGTGTACGATGTCTTATCTTCATCACTCCAATCTTAAACCGAATTCTGGCCCTAATTAGGACGTCTATTTCTGCTTCTCCAGACCTTTTCTCCAACCTGAGATCTCTGGACAAAGAGCTTGACAATGCCACGTCTCTGGACTCAAGCGTCGCATCTAGTCTACTTACGTTCTTCCGAGGTTGATAAAATGGTTCGAGGGTATTAAACGCCACGGTTTGGCCATGCACAGCCACTGTCACTTCGATGGAATCATAGTACATGGAGATTCTGCGGTTAGGATTGTGTGCCATTATAACAAGACCGAATGTGGCGTTGATGCGGTTGGTGTTAATGTTGAAGTTCTTGATTGAGCCATCGTCAACGGTGTAAAAGATTCGTTTAGGCTTGATTGCTAGCCAGGTAATGAGCACAACTAAGCCGACTAGGATTATCAGGACAAGTATAACTATGGCAATGAGTCGGAAAAGCCTGTAGTGTGTTGTCCTGGTGGCCCGCGGTGGCCGGTTGGTGGTTGTATCGTTAGCCATGGGAAAAGGATTTGGTTTGCTGTGGCAAGTTGGGAATGGTCATTTAATAGGCAGAAAAGGGTAGGGAATAGTTTGATTGAGAAGTTATTGCCAGTGCAACATTCCAAATTTTTTCTTTAGTAGCAATAGACTTGTTGCTATCACCGACGTAATCATATAAAATGCAGAGAAGAACGGCTTTGAATTTGCCTTTTTCATTATGATTGGAGCACTGTTTCTCTTTTAACATTTCTTGTATGAAACTCAAGACATCTGAGGTATTCAGGTTCCATTGTTCTTTCCTTCAGAATGAAAGCTGTAAGGTTCATTCCACATGTTCTCAAGGTTGATCATGAAACGATGAAGAGTAAGGCAGGAATATGTGCTATAAGAAAAGAATTATCCATTTGCTTGTTTACTGGATAAGATTTCATGTACTTGGAATTCATTGCACGGCTTTTTCGAGGAAGATGTCATCTTATTAGGCGATTTTGACCCGAATTAGGTTTATAATATAATATCTCAATATGTAAATTCTAAACCGCAATGGTCGAGCTGTTCTCGGTAGTCTAAGTCTGCATACTTATACATTCTAAAGGAACTCGATACTAATCTTACGAGACTGCTCTCAGGAAACTGTGGCCCATATATCTACAAATGGTTCTTGCGTCAGTTCTAAGGCATCCCAAAAGCACTTTCTCGTTAACAATTCCTTCTTTGCTTTTTGGTTTTCCTCGTCAATTGCACAGAGTGACATGACCATATTAAGTCACCCCTTAAGTCTCATAATGTCTGTTTTATGAATATGCTTGGAATATATCTATCCAGCATTTAGTGATGGAGGTAATGGTTCTGAATTATGATCAGCTTTCTTTTCTTCATTTTAGCGTCGAACATATTATCCACACAAGTGGCACCATGTCAAGAGAAGCAATAGAAAGGTTGTTTTACGTGTCAAAAAGATTGTTGAAGTTTTAGGTGCAAGCACTAACTGTAAAGGGTTTACTGACACAAAAATATCTTAACTAAAATGGAAATAATCAGAAGGTGTAATAACCATCGCAATAATTATTACAATAGAGACTTTTTGAGGTTGAATTTGTTTAGCTAGAAGAAGTTGCTAGAGCCGTTTTGGATTACATTGATTGAATACTAAGGGCAAGAATTGTGAAAAGTTGTGTGTTTAAGACAAGGTTTATTATTGCCCTGAAAAGTTTGCATGTTTAAGACACAAGGTTTACCTGCGAGTAATTTAGTATATCGGACCAAACTGACGGAAGATTTGGTCAAATTAAATACAGATAGAACGGTTAAACAAGTTTCTAATATTATTAGAGTTGGAGGATTTATTAGGGACTGCCACAGACAGTGGCGTAATGAATTTCTACAAAACATTAAACGGTGTTCTCCACTAGTTGTCAAACTCTAAAGAATCCACTCGGGCCTTACACTGGCATAGACACTTAGATATCAACGCATTGTCTTTGAAGTGGATTCATTAGAGATGATTAACATTCTTTCTTTTTCCAATACAATTTTTTCTGAGGATAATTTTTTTATGACAAGTATCTGTGGTTTAATCCATCGAGCATATGAGATGTATTTCTAACATGTATATCACGAAGAAAATCAGTGTGCTAATAGCCTGACTTCTCTAATAATTTTATCCAGCCCAGTTCTGCATATACTTCAAGAACTTCCGACGATTGTTATGAAGCTCATCTATCGAGATAAACAAGGAATTTTGTACTGTAAAATACTGTACTAATAGGGTGTTTGTAGTTTGAGTTGTGTAGAATTTGTTTGTTTTATTATCTTTGTAAGCCAAAAAAAAAAAAAAAGAATTAGGTACAACAAAGCTTTTTCCATACAACTCTTAAAGCGCTTTTCTAAAGCAATAAGCTTCCTTATATTATAATACTGCTCTTCACATTTCATGTCCATGTCTCAAATACGGATTTCTCTTTTTCCTCAAACATGCATGCATTACGCCATCCACTGAATCAATGAAATTTCTACCGCTACACTTTTTCATTTATATAAAGAAAAGTACGAATTCAGCCATTATTTAATTCAAAATGTCTTGTTCGAATGAAAGATATAATAGATGCTGAGTTAAGAAACAATTAATTCAACTTCATGAAGAAGCAATTATTAAATTAGTGAAATTATAAAATATTGTGTTTATATAATAGTGAGATTTCAACTTTGTCATTATATAAACTGTAATATTGTATCAAAGACTTTATAAATTTATAAACAGTAATAACATCTTACAATCGTTTGAAGTCAAGGGGGGTGTTTTCAGGAGAACAAATCCTCTGTTCCATAAATCTGATCCAACTCTATCTTATTAATCAACAACAAACCTTTGGAACTGGGCTACGGGGCACAGGTGATCCTGTGCCTGTTTTCAGTGGACATGTGAGCTTGTTACTGTGTGAGTAAATAATAGAAAATTGAGAATATGAGCAATATAATAAAATAGTAAAGTTACGGAAAATAAGAAATGTAGACAAAGCAATGGAGGTGGTGGTCGCCGCATATTCCATAGAAGATGCGACCATCGCTAATCCACAGGAGAAGGAACCCACCCACACACCACTTTCCATTTCACTTTCTTATTCTTTTCGATTTTCCACATACCCTTTTTAAACCATCGAGTCGATCTCCAGTCTTCTCTGTGTCCTCAAACTCGTTCCTTTTTCTTGTATATAATAACCTATAGAGCTCCCTAACTTGGTCAGTTCATCCACATCTCTACTCACCTAGCATCGCCACCACCCACCACCGCCCTTATGCCAATGAACTCCACCACTTAGGAGGATTGGTCTAGGGGCGGTGGGAGGGCGTATGACTAAAGGGCAATACATATATATGTATTTGGTTATTCTCCAGTCCCACCGGGCAACCTCAATCCTTTGGCATTTTCGCTTTTCACTGTTGATGGAGATGGATCTCTGCTTGTTTCACGTGAAATGATCTGAAGGCTTGCTCAAGAGATTGTTACCTCCATGACCGCGAGTTAGATCATGTTTCTTGCTTTGTTCTTGTGCTCCTATAATTACACGAGTATTGGCATGGGCTGTCACTTGCAAGATTAAAGGAAGGAATCGATCTATTAGAGCCAAAATTATGTAAGATCTGTATTGATTTGCATTTTTCCAATATAGATCATATGGACTGCTATATATGTGTAATATGACCTCTGTACAAATATACATATATACGAAATAAGAGATTTACTCTTTAAAAAGGTAGTCATGAGAAAAGTCTGTCATGGTATCAAGCTAGGATATCCCTGACCACTCAAAAACAATAACATTAGGGTTCAAATCTATACCTTTCACCATGAAAAAAGGAGACGAAACTCCCAAAATTTCATCCTCTTCATCCTGTATTCTAACATAATTCATACAAAAAATGACTGAAGTTCTATCCAAGATTTCAATTTCAAATTCAACGACTGACTCAACCACTGCTCCAATTGGAATCAAGTTGGATGGGACCAATTATGCACTTTGGTCTCGTGGTGGAGATGCACATATTTGGCAAAGATAAGTTGGGTCATATCAATGGTGACTTATCCCAACACGAATCAACAGACTTAATGTTCCAAAAGTGGCATACAGATGATGCTATAGTAAAAAGTTGGCTAATTAACTTGGTGGATCCTTTCATGATTGAGAATTTTATCATATTTCCAACAACAAAAATAGTGTGGGATGTCATCGTAATAATCTATTTTGAGGGCATTAATACATCTCAGGTATATGATCTCTGACAAAATATCATGATTAAAGCAAGCAAGTGGTTCAGTAGAAAAACATTGCAACATACTATAGGGATTATGGAGAGAAATTGATTTTCAGAGACTCAATCTGATGCGGTGCCGAGTAGATATTCAACACTACAATAGTATGGTGCAAGAAGAAAGAGCATACATTATTTGGATGGTTTGGACGATTGGCTCAATGAGATCTGGAGGGAGGTTCTGTAGATTCAACCATTCCCTGCTATGGAACAAACATATGCCTATGTTCGCCATGAGGCAACACACCAAGCAGGGATGATAGGAACTACACCAAAGGAATCACAGGGTGCTATGTCTCTAAGACCATAGAATGTCATGTTTCGGTTGGCTATGAATTACCTTTTAGGCATAACTGTGGTAGACCTCCAAATCGATATTCTCTTGAAAAAGAAGAGAGAAGTTCAAAATATCTCATTGTTAATAATTTATCCACTGAATGGCTTTTTAAACCAACGAGATGCCTTACTCATCATCATTCAGCTCACCACATTCCTACAAGTGTAGAAAAAGATGTTACAAGATCCAAGACGAGTCCAAGCTATGAAGGAGGAGATGAAGGCCTTACTAAAAAATGGGACATGCGTACTCGCCTCACTTCCAAATGGAAAGGAATCGGTGGGAAGCAAATAGGTTGTCTCGATCAAGTACAACACATGCGGCTCTGTTGATCGATACAAGGCAACGTTGATGGCCAAAAGGTATACCTAGACAAGTGGAGTTGATTATCAGGAAACATTCTCACTGGTGGACAAATTGAACACAATCAGACTTCTACTATCATTTGCTACAAATTTAGATTGGCCCTTAGATCAATTCGATATAAACAATGCATTCCTCCATAGTGAGCTTGAAGAGGAGATTTACATGGATGTTCCACCTGGGTTTACTATAATTTCTGAAGGTAAGGTATCAATGGCTACCTCAATGGTGGCATTAGTTACAAACGAAGAAGAAACGTACTAGAGGAGAGATTGCCAACACAAGCAAGGATGGGTAGATTGCCAACACAGGCAAGGATGGGTAGATTGCTAGAGGATTGGTTGTTGTCTCTGTTAGTCAAGCTTCAATTGCTAATGACTTAACCCCCACTTTGAGTCCAATTAAAGGATACAATACTACCTCGGGTACAATTTTTCTAAACTCTAATGTGAAGAAAACCCATTCTTTGTGGATTTTTTATTTAGGAGCCTTTGACCACATATCCAATAATGAAAGAGATTTTTCCGAAAGAACTAATACCACAAAGAACAAGCATTGGAAATACCAATGGGAAGACATTTCCAATGATAGGGGCTAGCACAGTGGTGTTGTCATCCAATCTAACACTTTTTAATACACTTCTTGTTTCTTCTCTTACACATAAATTACTATTTGTAAGCTAGATTATTAAGGAACTGCAATGTGTTGCAATTATTTAACCTAATGTTTTCTTCCTTCAAGATATTCATACAAGGGAGATCATTGGGGGGGATGGTTACTACTTTGAGGATGTGAAGATAGGTCGAGCATATCAGACCACTCATTCCAATAAGTCCAAAGAGGAGCATATTTAGCTTTGGCACCGTCTATGAGGCCCCCGTCATTCGGCTATTTGATGTACCACCCCACTCCCGCATGACCCAAACCTGACATCGACGGTGATATCCGAGTCCGTGCCCCGCGAGGCGGCGTGCTACATCACTCCGTCAAAACTCAGTATGATTTTTTTTCCTTCTTTAACGCATACGCACATACAAACACATCACATATTATGCGGAAACAATATGCATAACAAAATCAGTGGCCTCAGGGCCCTTTTTATCAACACAATTTGTTCTAATATGTTAACTTTACAAATTGTCCAATTGAGTCAT
>JANTPM010000245.1:4958879-4981314 GCA_025434745.1 Erythroxylum divaricatum
CGGGTTTTGACTAGACCCATATCCAAATCCATATCCACATCCATTTTTTAACATCCATTTACAATCCATTTAAAATCCATTTTTTAGCATCCATATCCATTTTTTAGGGTCAGGTAGTACGGATATGGATCGGGTTGAAAACCCATTGCCATCCCTAGATGAGATGTAATCATCCAATTCTGATATCTATCAATGGTCTTTGTACGCCCTCCTTTTTCTGTCCTTTTACGTCAAAAATCATAAAACACTTGGAAAACTTTCTGAACATATACAATCAACACTTGACCATATACAAACAAAATTTTCATATATAATATTGATTTATTTTATTCATTATTGTTAATAATATATTAATCAATTTAACATGGAGAAAATTAAGGCTTTATTTAAAAATTTATTTTATTATGTAATAATAATATTAATAAAATATCTAGATCCTATTAATTACAAATTATTTTATATGTAAATAATACTATTTAATAGTAAATTATAGAATAACATTTTATGATTAATGAATGAATATTATTTATCCTATTTTATTAACACATGTTAATTTGTTTATATATTAAAATTTTATTTATTGTCTTATAATGCTAATAAGTAATATAATTAATTTTTTGGAAACAACTACTCCACTAATTAGAAGTAAGGCTGTTGTTGCGTACTTCAGATCTCACGTCTCAACGAAATTTTTACTGAGTGTTGTTGTTTGTTTGTTAAGATGATTAATTTATTATAATATATATTTATCAAACTTTTTTTTTCTAAAATAAAGTAATATTTTAGAATAAAATCTAATATTTTTATTTAAGTAATGAGATATAAGTATGATAACTTTTTATAATAAAGAAATCTATAATTTTATTTATCGATAAAGCTAATCATTAGCTATTTATTAAAAAGTCATAAATAAAAATTAATTAGTTTATTTATTAATATTATTAAGCAAAAATAAAAATTAATGAATGTTATTTATTATCACATTAAAACTAATAAATGTAATATTATCTTAAATTTAAATAATATTATTAATTTATAATATAACTAATAACATGCAATTTTTCAATAAATCTTTATACTGTGATAAGATTACGTAAAATATAAAAGAGATTTCAGAATAATTCATGAAATTAAATGAGATGGTATTTTTTTTAACTCTCTAATATAATTATTTTTTCTTTAATCGCTCGCTCGGCCCAGCGGATCTTCCTTCCTGGCCTACAAAATTTTTGATTGGCTATTATCGTTTATTGATTGAGCCGCGAAAATTCACGAATTTCGAATTTTATATACACACTGCTGTACGGTACTCGGAAAGACGCAAATTATCGTTAAACCCAACAGGGAAAAACGAAGCCCTTGCTTTACTGTTAATTCTTAAGGACCAAAATGCCCGTCCTGGATTTAAAATAATATTTTCATTATTTGAGCATTTTAATTGATTTTCATGTATAATAAAAACAAAAAAAATAACTATGTAAATTATAATATAAATTAATAAATCAAAAGAACTTCGAAATTTAATTTTAATTCCCAATAGTCATAAACATTTTTAGGTGACGCGTAAAATTACAAAAATTTGAAACCTAGGAGGAAAACAAAAAAATATTGAAAAAGAAAACATAAGGATACGAAATCCCAACAGGGCTAGTTCTGTCATTCCTGGATAATTTAAGGTTGTCCTCTCTCTCCTCCTCAAAGAAAGCAAGAAACGGACTCGTCTCTAACCCCTCTCCTATCTCTCTCTAACCCTAAGTTCTAATCTTTCCGTTGCTGCAATCTTCTTTCTTTCTGATTCTTCTCAAATATCACAGCCCATCAAGAATCAAGAAGAGGTATATATATAAACTGCATTCGAAATATTGATTTCTAGGCATCGAAAGAGAGGGGGAGAGAGCGGACTCTAATTATGGCAAACGGTACGGATCAGAAGGAATTGTTAATGGCCAAGGTACGGCCGGGACTTAAGCGGGAGTTTGAGTTCGCGTTCAGGTCCCAGTCGGAAGTCTGCGGGTTGGGTCGAACCCGGTCGGTTCGGGCTCAAGCCGGAGCTTCTCCTCCCAATAATGTAAGTGCTGGGAAATCGAAAAGTAACAAAAGATTCAAGAACGGTGTAAAGGGTTCTAAGAGCGGTGGCCTAAATGGTGAGAAGTTGAGTGATTTGGTGGGGAAAGTAGTGGGTAGTGGAGATATGGTGGAGATTGTGCGAGAAGAGGAGGCAAAAAGTGATGTGGTTGAATTGGGGAGTGGGGATGAGGAGGCAAAGGTTGGTTTGATCGAATCCGTGACTATTGGGAGGAGTGGCGATTTGGAGAGTGTGGAAGGTAAGGACAATGGTGCTGATTCGAAGTGTGTAGAGGACATTGGGAAGGGTGGTCATAGTGGCCGGGAAAATGGTCTAGAGAATGTGGAGTCAATTACTGCTTCTGATTCAGACAATAAATGTGAGCAAGGGACTAATGCTACGGTTCCGTCTTCCATAGGTGTTCACGATTCTAAGAGTGAATTGGTTGATGGGGTTTTGGAAACAAAAGGTTCTCCAGAAGTAAGAATGAGTGGTGGCGTTGATGAACTTGAAGAAGGGACAAGTGGGTCGTCGCCGGATTTGGTGAATGGTGAGTCGGGTAGTAATGGCCCACTGTTAGTTTTGCAAAATGGTAGCGAACGTAAGGAACAAAAACATTTTGTTAGGAGGTTTACGAGGTCAGCCTTGAAGTTGCAGGAGACTGAAAAGGAATCCATTTGTGAGGATGGTGTGGCGGAGAATAGTGTTGAAACCAAGAATGGTGCTTTTGGAAGTTCATCACCTACAACAGCTACTGCTAATGCCTCGTCGTCGCCCAAGACATCAAAAAATAGCAAGTTCTGTATCAAGTTGAGGGATCTTCTTGGATCAGGACTACTCGAAGGGCTGAGAGTGAAGTACTTGCGGGGCTCCAAGGTATGGCTTCGGACGCCATAAGTGTTTCTTCTACGGATGCTTGTTATTAGTTCAACTTTTGATTTGGGATTTGATTTAACTGTTTGTAGGCTAGAGCTTGTGAGGCAGGGCTGCGCGGAGTGGTCAAAGGATCAGGAATTTTGTGTTTTTGCCAAACTTGCAAAGGAAATGATGTGAGTGTCTTTGTTTGTAGTTATTTTTTGTTTGCCCATAAAGAGTTCCCCGCATGATGTATAAATATAGTTCTTTGTTTTGCTGTCAAATAGGTTGTTACGCCTATCGTATTTGAGCTGCATGCAGCCAGTTCAAATAAGCGGCCACCAGAGTATATTTACCTAGAGAATGGAAACACACTCCGAGATGTTATAAATGTTTGCAGGGACGCTTCTTTGGAGAACTTAGATGAAGCATTGCATGTTTCTATTGGGCGTTCGGCTTTGAAGAGATCTAATTTCTGCTTCAACTGCCGAGGTTTCTTTTCCCTTCTTGCATGGTGTTCAATGCGTTTTTTTTCCTTTTGTGAAAAAAAAAAAATCCTAACGGCATTGGGATACATATTTTAGGCCCTCTTCTTGATGTCAACTCTGGAAATTCAATGGTTCTTTGTGGTCGGTGCATGGAGTTTGTGGATTCTGATTCTGTCTCAGCAGGAGCAAGTGATACAAATGAAGGGTAATCAATGTTACAAACCATGTGTTCCGTCAGTTTACCTAGTTTTCTCAAATGAATCTAATCAACTATTGCAAATAGAACCTTTTCATACATGAATGGCGATTTATGTTCTGTTATAAAATAGTCCTGCATGATTAATCATAGATAGCCAATTAGACTATGGCTATCTGTCATTTTATTGTCTTCTCTTGAGAGCATTGGACTTGTGAATTGAGTGCTGTTCTTAGGTTTTGTTCCACTGGTTGTCATCAAACCCTAATAGAAATGCTGCTAATATAAACTGAAGTATCAATGGTATATTTGCATTTAATTGGCTGCTAAACATTGTGTGCCAATTTTAGATGGAAAAACTTGCAAAAACTTCTGCCTCTTTATGCTCTAAATCACAAGAATGTGGTCTCTGACTGTGCACGAGATTTTCTGAAATTCCATCTAATTGCAGTTAGAGTTTGTCTTTTAGCAACATAGGAATGCTCAGACAACAGCATCAGTCAGCTGCAAATACACAGTTGCATTTGTATTTGTGCCATCTCTTTTTGTGTTTAATGAAATATATCTTTCAACGGCAAGATAAGGTAGGCTGATATCTTCTATTGATATTGCTTTTTTATTTGTGTATTCAGGACACCGAAACCTTTGCCAGTTCCAAAATCCTCTGGAAGTTTGAAAAACAATAGCTCTTTACGGAGCAAGAGCCATGGAAGACTGACAAGGAAGTTAGTTTCTTTTCTTTGTTCTGACACCTAATGTCTCCATATCTATTTTAATTTTTAATCTTTCGTTTAGAAATAAATCATTCTTTGACTCATAATGTTTCTTGTCAGAGTTTTCTGTTGTAATGTATTTTATGTTTCTTCATTCACTTTGTTAGGGATCTGAGATTACATAAATTGGTTTTTGAAGAAGATATCTTGCCAGATGGAACTGAAGTTGCATATTATTCACAGGGAAAGGTGGTGGTTGTTTTGTTGATGACAAGTTAATTTCTGTTAACGTTAAATTGTGTTTACTGAGTGTAGCTATCAAATGGTGGCAGAAATTACTCACGGGATACAAGACAGGTTATGCAATATTCTGTTATTGCTGCAACTCTGAGGTATGTTTTATTGTGCTGAAGACACTCTCCTACTTTCCCCATCAAGGAGAAAAATAGGAAAATGATGAATGGAATTTATCTTATTCTGGAGTTTTTGTCTTTCATGAAATTCTTTATGAAAATTTGATCTCTCTTTACATGTGTTGCAGGTTAGCCCTTCTCAATTTGAAGCTCATGCTGGTTGGGCATCCCGTCGGAAACCGTGAGTATACATATTTTATTGGTCTTATGTCCATTGTAGAATATCTATTGGCTCCAGAACATTAATAGAAAGCTTAGGGTGTTTGACTACTGGTGCATTTAATTAATCAACCTTCATTTTTCAGTTCTTTTTATTTGCATGTTTGAAGCAGGGTTTGCTCTTATTTCCTCTCCAATTTGATTTGTGCTCCTTTTCTACAGTTACTTGCACATTTACACATCTAATGGGGTGTCTCTCCATGAGTTGTCAATATCACTTTCCAAAGTTCGGAAGCTGTCTACCAATGAAAATGATGACCTGTGCCAAAAGTGTCAAGATGGTGGAGATCTTTTGTGTTGTGATGGATGTCCCAGAGCTTTCCACCCAGGTGATTTTTTATTTTTCTTTTATTAGTAGTGTTATTTGAAACTTGAATGGAGGAATCGTGCTATTATAATTGTGGGGCATATATATTGCCATATTAGAGAAAATTGGAATTGCACTTTGTATTCTTGAAAACAACTACGTTATTTTGTAACTGTGAGTAGTTAAAGGCTTGGAAAGAGAGAGGCATTGGGCATTTGAATTCTTTTTTATGTATACTTTCTCTTGATTATTGGAAATTGTAACTACATATTTACCACTGCTAATCATTTCTAGCAGACATCCACATCTTGGAGGTTTATTGGTCTAGATCAACTCTATGCTTTGCATCTTAGGTAGCAAAGGTAGTTTTCGTAGTTAAAATCAATGATTAAAAAACCAAATCGGGTTGAGTGGTGCTTGTCTGTGTGCGCAAGTGGGTGCCTGAGAGAGAAATTTGCTGCTAATAAGTTGTGCCCTCATTGATTGTATTCTAACTTGTGGAAGCTTGATACGTGTGTATAAGCACATTAATGCTTCCTTTAATGTAGCCACTAAAAGAATTAATGGATGCAAATTGCTGATGCTTTTCCTTGATTGCTTAATCCCAATTTGCATAATATGTATGTTACCTGCTGCAGAATGTCTTTCTCTGCCTAGCATTCCGAAGGGAAAGTGGTATTGCAAGGTTTGTTTGACTACCTATCAGAAGGAGAAATTTGTGGAAAATAATGCCAATGCAAAAGCAGCTGGTAGGGTTGCTGGAGTAGATCCCATTGAGCAAATAACCAGACGATGCATTCGCATTGTGAAGCTAGAGAATGCTTCTGGAGGATGTGTTTTGTGCAGGTTGAATCTCACTTTCTTTCTAATCAGTTGCGCTAGTTATTTTTTCTCTGCATCTCTTCTTTCATCCTTTTGTTCTTTTTGTGATCAATGTTTAAGTGAAAGATAACTGTGACAAGTCGTAACTTTGCTTTGCTTGCATGTACTGCTTGTATCTTCTTAGTAAGCTTAGATTTGTGTAGTTGAAGATTCAGGATCTTATGTTTTTCTCGGTGATTTGACTTGGGAAATGAATTGGGTGAAACAAGTTATTGGTCCCTTTTAAGTGCATGGATACATATCATTTTGGTTTCATTTCAAGCCAAGCCAATAACCCCTTCGTGTTCCTCTAAATGAAAGAACAAAAGGACAATACTCTGGTTTAACTATTGTCACATCATGCATATTTTGCTTTGTTTACCTTAATTGCACAAATTACTTGACGTCAATCTCCAGAACCCCTTCTTCTAGGAAAGAACTGAATGAAATGGAATTTCTTCCTGTTGTACGACTTTTCATGTTTATATCATCTCTAGTCTACTGTAATACACTGTACGTTCATTGTCTTGCAGGGAGCATGACTTCCAGAGAGATTTTGGTCCCCGGACTGTTATAATTTGTGATCAGGTTTATAATAATCCATTCATTAAAAATGTTAATTCACATATCGATAAATTCTGCGTTAATATACACTTAATTTCTTCAGTGTGAAAAGGAGCATCATGTTGGCTGTTTAAGGGATAACAAACTAGACGACCTGAAGGTTTGTGCTAGTTTCTGTTTTTTATCATGCAGAAGTTTACTGTATTTGGTGCTTATTTATTTTTTTGACAAAAATAGAGTACCTAAAGGTGATCTTATACTGTTGGAATATGACATTTGTTCAACAGGAGTTACCAAAAGGTGATTGGTTCTGTTGCTCTGGTTGTGCCAGAATCCATTCAACTCTGCAGAAATTGGTTATATGTGGTGAAGAGAAACTTCCAGATGTATGTCTGGATGCTTTAAAGAAGAGGCAAGGAGATAATTGTTCAGATATGGGTGGCAAAATAGATGTGAGATGGAGGCTTCTTAATGGGAGGAAAAATTCTTCTGATGATGCTAAATCATTATTGGCTGTTGCTGTCGAGATCTTTCATGTGAGGAATCTCTAGTTAGATTTCTTTAGAATGCTTTTGGCTGTCATCTGTAGAACATATGAAGATCAATTGTGATGATAGTCTTAGGATGATCAATATTAATGTTGAACATTGTTTTTCCTGGTCTTAATACTGTCAAAGTAGAAGTTGCTTCTGTATTGAGTAGTAATTGATTCTTAACTTTCTTTTTATTTTATATGGGGTATTAGGAGAGGTTTGATCCGATAATCTTACAACGACCTGTAAGTGAAGGTGGCAACATTGACCTCATTCCATCATTGGTGTTTGGGTAAGCAATAACTTATATTTCAATTTTTTCCTTAGGATTTTAAACAATTTTTTTTGGGGGGTAAATTACAGGTTTTGATTTTCAGTATTGGTTTTTCAATTTCTTTATCTTTTTGTGCATTTAGTGCTTGAACTGCGTGAGATTGTTTTGTGAAAAATAACATTATTTGTCTTTTTAGGGATAACGATGTGAAAACGCAAGAACTTGGTGGCGTGTATTGTGCTGTGTTGCTAGTCAAGTAAGAATGAACAGATCTTTTTTTTTTTTTTTTTATAACCATGTTCTGAAAATGATCATTATATTGATAACTGCGCCTTGGTATACAGCAATGTGGTTGAATCAGCTGCAATTGTGAGGATTCTGGGGGAGGAACTGGCGGAGCTTCCTTTAGTTGCGACTAGTAGCAAGTCCCAAGGACAGGTTGATAATGAGTTATGCTGCATTTATGACTTGTCATTTTTTTCCTCATGTGCACACATCTTTTTGGTCACTTAATTGGTTTCCTCAGGGAAACAGCGTTTTTCTTTCTGAATTAAAATTACTTGTGCTTTGCAGGGTTTCTTCCAGGCCTTATTCGCTCGCATCGAGAAACTGCTTGGCTCTCTCAATGTGAAAAATCTTGTACTGCCAGCAGCTGAAGAAGCTGAATCTATATGGACCAACAAATTTGGGTTCAGCAAGATGAGCCAAGAGCAGGTTTGTTCTCTTTCAGAAGTACAAATTAGTCTCTGTTTCTCCCTAACAATTATATCTTAGGTTTTACAAGCAGAGCTTACATTCTGGGATTGTTATTTTGTTGGCTAATTAAAATTAATACACGGATATTGTTACAGCTGATAGAGTACAGGAGGGATTACCAATTCACAGTGTTTCAAGGGACATCAATGCTGCGGAAGGCGGTGCCCAAGGGCCGAACAGCCGTTCGACGGGGGCAGTTGAGCTAATATTTGGTCTGAGAATGGGGAAGCGTTTCTTAGATAATGCAAAGAGTGGTTGTTTAGGAATGCAGATTTTGTCGAAAATGTACAGGGTCCACTCCATGGATAGATGATGACCTATTTTGAAGTTGATGGTCTGTCGTCATATGGCTGTTGCCTAGTGCCTGCCACATGTCTTTTCTTTTCCCTTTTCGGTAGAAATACACATATTTATACGATCTGTACAGAAAGCCAAGCTGTGGCAGTGCTTCTTTTTGAAATTGGAACCTTCCTTCAAGAAGTTTTGGAGTTACTGTTATTCATGAAACCTGCTTTGGTACTCGACCTCTTGTTGTCTCGCTGCATTATACATATCTTATGAATCAGACGGAATTCCTATCAATTTATGCTATAAAAGAAAATATGAAGGCTTAAAAGAAGAGGTAATTAGATGGAGAAGAGCGGGTAAAACTCCAAATTTGAATTTCAAAAACCCTCCTTTGCTAATTCAGCACTAGTACGTTTAAATTTACGGCTGAAAATTTTTGATAATGCATTTACATATTTGCCCCAATTGGGTTTTTTTAATTACTCACCCCCCTCTTCATACTGAATTCAACCCAATATAATAATCATTTGGTACCTTTCTCTCTCTCCCAAGTTCTCAATCTAACAGAGGTTCGGCGGCTTTGTTTTGTTGATTCTTTTCTCAGTTAGCAAATTGAATTTGGTTCATATTCTGATCGAAATTGAATTTTGATTTGGTTTCTGATCGTGACAACTTGCGCGTTTCCTCAACAATATTTTGGTAGGTCAGGGCTGAATTTCGTAGCGAGAACAAGCAAGAGCGTTGTGTCGTTGAAAGGGCAGAGGAAGCGAGTGGAAATGGGCCAGATCCAATACTCGGAGAAGTATTTTGATGACATTTATGAGTACAGGTAAGTGCTTTTCCCATTCTCATTTCCTATGTCATTTTATCTTTTTCGTGGATTCTGGAGTTTGAACTGTTAATTATTCTTTGGGAAGGCATGTTGTACTTCCTCCAGATGTTGCAAAACTTCTTCCCAAGAATCGCCTTCTCTCTGAGGTTAGTATTTACTTGTAACTGTTTTCCTTTTACTTTTTATTTTATTGTTTTGATTTTTCTGTTTGGCTGCCGACAAAATCAGTTTGTGCTGCTTGCTCCAATGCCAATAAATGCTGATTCTTCTTCGTGCTTATGGTTGTACAGAGCGAATGGCGTGCAATTGGGGTACAGCAGAGCCGAGGCTGGGTGCACTACGCGATTCATCGCCCCGAGCCACACATCATGTTATTCAGGAGGCCTTTGAACTACCAGCAGCAGCAGGAGAATCAAGCTCAGCAAAGCATGCTTGTTAAGTGATGACGTATCAATGTCAAACATGTTGAATATACCCTGCTTTTATGTTCTCTCTGCATAAGCGAACCCTTAGGAAGAGACCTTGAACTCT
This sequence comes from Erythroxylum divaricatum, assembly GCA_025434745.1. Classification (NCBI taxonomy): domain Eukaryota; kingdom Viridiplantae; phylum Streptophyta; class Magnoliopsida; order Malpighiales; family Erythroxylaceae; genus Erythroxylum; species Erythroxylum divaricatum. The sequence continues at coordinate 4,968,775 of JANTPM010000245.1, forward strand.
GGTATTTTGGTATTCCCTGCCATGGAGAATATCTGTTTCTTTCTTGTAAACCTTGATGGTGTTGTTGACCTTCGATGTTATTGGCACTGCTTGGCGCTATCTGACATATCTTTCTTCTGTTGTAGTTGCTTCTGGATCAATCGTCATGAATTGTCGTTGATATTGTGATTCGACGCGCAATTTTTTTTTCTGTCAATAGTTTTGTGTGCGTTAATTAGAAATGCTGGCTAAAAATTGAAAGCTTATCAATGGTAAAATATTCTCTCTGAAATTATGGAAGTTGAATTGCTTGTTTTCGAATTTTCTTCATGAAACAGGAAGCTTTTGGTGACAAAGAAAACACCTTGTTTATGAGTTATGATTCAAAGCTGACTGTGTGTACTACCTGAGGTTTGGGTGGTTCAGATTTTCTCTTAGTAATCTGTGCTGGAATGGAATGACTGAAATTTCAGCTTCTTTCATTTGTTTATATATATTTGTATGTTGTAGTCCTGTTAGAAATATGAAATTAAGCCCTATTTTTGTGTCAAGAAGGCATTTATCGAATTATCGGTAGCCATTTCCCTAATAATATTTTCCCTAAGAATATTGCAATATTTAAATATGATAATAAAGTTAGGAGTTCTTGATATATTGGAAATAGTAACATTTTTTTGTATGACTTGGACATCATTAAATTTTGTAAAAATTCACTTATATTGAATTAGGTTATTAATTTTTTTTAGAATTTAATTTTGAATTTAACTCTTTTTAATATATTAATGTACATAAATTACTATTTTTTCATGTCTTAAGTTTAGATTGAGTTTTGAATAAAATGATGTCGTTTGAGCAATTAATTCTTCAATTATTAAGCAAGATTAAAGATAATAATAAATCAAGTTGAGTATGTTGTTGACTTAAGGAGTGGTTTAACTCGACCTAAATATTTTAAGGCGTGACTTAATTTTGGCTTAAAAGTTAATTACACAAAAAATGAATCCAAGTTCTTCATTTTGATTAATATAAAAATAGAAATGATGAATTAATCAGCTAGTAATCACCAATTAGATATGTCATAAGTTTTGTGTTTAATTGATGAATTTGGAAATTGAACTATTTGCCTTAGATTAATTGAACACATACAAAACCTCTTTCATGGATTTACCTTTTTCTGGTTAAAAGTAAATTTTTAGAATTACAGTACAGTATACAAATTATCTTATTATTATTTTTTTAAAAATGACTGCATCTTATTATTCTCCAACTCCACGAGCGATAGCAAAACCCTAAAACCCCCAGTCGACTATTAATCTATCTTCTCTAATTCGATCCCTTCCGAGCATTTCCCGTCCCGATCACCGTATTTCGTCAACTATCTCTCTGTAAGGTGATTTCTCCGTCACTTCATTCTTTACACTACACTTTAACAACTTTTTCACCTTTTCATTTCCTATCTTTTGTTCCTTCCTTCCCATGTATCTACTTGAATTAGATTGATGTTAGGTTTTTTTTTCCCTGCTCCTTTTTAGTTCGAGAATATAAGAATTGGAAAATAAATTAAAAAACTTGTTAAAAAATCCTGCAATCTTGTAATTAATATGTAGTTAGCGAATTTGGCTTTTCCGGTTCATAGTTTTTGTTTGTGAAGCGAATTAGCGTGCGAATGCCAAGAATCGGCAACAATTAGGCAGCTGGGTATCTGCGGATTTTCTTGTTCTCTCACTTGGGATGTGATTGGGAATGGGGGTAGTGGCTAGTTGTTTGTGGGCGCTTCTCGCAGTCCCAGTTATGGATTCGGAAGCCTTAATAACAGAAGAAAAGGTTTTGCTTTCGCTCAATATTGCGATTATAGTGCAGTGGCGTGACATTCTGGCCATTGTGTTTGTAGGATTTTGGGTGAGTAACTTGATATTGCTAGCCTCCATGTCCAAAAGGCGCAATGCCATAGTTGCTACTGGCTTAGTTGCTTTTGCTGCCGCAGGCTTGGCATTTCCCTTCTACATCGCGTAAGTTTATGACACTTAAATCTAAAATATATTGCAGAGAATGTACCTGTCATTGCCCTTTTTGAAGTTAAGAGAATAACCTGGGCAGTATTCTGCAGATCGTCTAAGAGAGGACCGGTGATTGATTCTTCGAAGCCTCTGCCACCACAGGCCACTTTCCGAGGTCCCTACATTAACACTGGTTCGCGTGATATTGGACCTGATCCTCAAAGTCATTCAAAGAAATGATTGTGATTTCTGTCGGTGAAATTGTAGTTATATCATTGGCAATTCCGGGCTTTGAATGCTTGTGTAATGATAACTCTGAACGAACCAACATCACTCGAACAATAAGTAAACCTTAAAAGATCAGTTATTGACATTCAAAATTTTTCCTATGGTCAAGCGTACATTGCCGAAGACAAGACAATCATAACGCAGACACACAGCTAGTTCTCCTACGAATAGGAATGGCAACGGGCAAGGGTCTGCTGCCTAAGCTCGGCCGAGCCTGGCTCACTCTGTTTGAGCTCGAGTTCGATTAGGGTTTAGACGGTTTAAAGCCTGTCCTACAGCTCAAAGACTAGCTTTGGATTGGGCCAACTGGACTCGCTTTAACAAAGTTTTGATTCTCTCTTGCCTTGTCGTAGTAAATGTTTGCCATCTTCGTTAGCTTCAAGTCGAGTTAGGCAGAGCTGTGAAAAGTCCTAATTCAGGTCTGGTTTTGAAGTTCTAAAATTGAAAAGAAAATCTGAGTTCAGATTGGAATTCGATGTAAGTTTGTTGATTTCGGACGGGCTGAATTTCGGCCTCCGATCATCCCTGCCTATTAGTAAGAATTATCAGGTAAACCCAAGTCACGAATCAACTCCGTTAGCCATACAAGGTGCATTGGTAATGGACTGTTCGGTTGTGGAAGAAAGGTGCACAGAAGAACTAAACTAATTCAACAATTCCAACTTCTTAAGCTAAGCGCATTACAATTGTTTTCAACCATTCAGCTGGAAATACTGAGATCAGTTAACCCTAAAGAGATGCTAAGGTATAAGTCTGGTGTGGGTGGTGCCATGAGCCGTGCCTCATTAGGTGATCCAATTTGACGTTTGTGTATTTTAAGAAGTTGTGGCTGTCATTCATCCGGTATGAAAAATGCTTCTCACTTTCCTCTTTTAGTGTTCACATGAATGTTCAAACGTTTGCGTAAGTAGCATTTGACTGCTTAATCATTTCACATCCATCGTTGTCTGCTCTACTCTAGAAGCTCCAAAGACAATCCAAACTTGCACGCAAAGATCTCATTTCTGCTCTTAGATTTCTCTTAACAAAAAAATCCACTTCCTCTCTCTCAACCCAATAAACAAACCATAAATCTTCACACTTTTGACCATCCCCAACTAAGTTCACTAACAACGATCTCCTAAAACAATGGCACTGCTTGTGTCTTCTGTCACTTGCATGCCCAAATCTTTGTTGCCAGCATCACCAACTAAAGCAGCCCCGACCCTTTTGTTCTCAAGATCATTGAACATCAGAGGACTACCTGCGAGACCCTCACGTGTATGTCCTCTACGTGTTGCGGCACCTTCGTCACCATCTGTAAGGGAAGAGGAAGGCGAAGAAAAACGGAACCAAGAATATGATGTTGGTGAAGAGACAGGGGAAGACAATAGTGATTCGAGATTCTGTTGGAGAGATCACTGGTACCCTGTTTCTCTGGTGGAGGATTTGGATCCTAGCATGCCGACCCCATTTCAGCTTCTGGGTAGGGATTTGGTTCTTTGGTTTGACAGGGCTACTCAAGAATGGGTTGCTTTTGATGACAAGTGTCCGCATAGGCTTGCTCCTTTATCTGTAAGATTTTGTTCTTACGTCTTGTTTTCTATTTTTGCATAAATTTGGATGGTTCTTTACTTTGTGGGTTGAGGAATTTGATGATAATAGAAGTTTTTTGCTTGTGCAAAATGGTATTTCTATGAATTTAAGTGCCAATTATGATGAACTAAATTTAGGGCTAATTATAAATTCTTCATGCAAGGTTGAATTTCTGTTGATCAGTTGGACAAGAGATAGAGCTAGTTTGTTGTTGTCATGCTATCATTTCGTAGATTATGTTGTTGGAATTGATGATCAGTTCCCTTTCTTCGTGTAGGAAGGACGGATTGATGAAAATGGGCATTTGCAATGCTCATACCATGGATGGTCATTTGATGGATGTGGATCTTGCACTCGAATACCTCAGGCTTTAGCTGACAGCCCTGAAGCTCGTGCAGTCAAGTCTCCAAAAGCTTGTGCTGTTAGGTTTCCCTCATTGGTATCCCAAGGCCTGCTTTTTGTTTGGCCGGATGAGAATGGCTGGGAAAGCGCTAACACCACCAAGCCTCCCATGTAACTTATCCTCTCTGTTTGGAATTTATATGATCCTCTCTGTTTGGAATTTATATGATTCTTATTTCTTGATGAATTTAGTCACACCATGCCATTATGTAGCCATACATGATATTATCATAATTCAGGTTGCCAGAGGATTTTGATAAACCTGAGTTCTCAACCGTGACTATTCAGCGAGATTTGTTCTATGGTTATGATACCCTTATGGAGAATGTGTCTGATCCTTCTCATATTGAATTTGCTCACCACAAGGTAATGATAATATCGAAGCGTATTGGTTGAGAATTTATACCCTTATGGTGAGAACATCTGTAGCTCGTAAAGCCAAAGAAAAGCATTTTTCACTGTTTGAATGTTGAGTACTTCTTTTTCTACTAATAGAAGATAACATACGTGAGACAATACAAGGGCTGGATTATTCCTCCAGTGGTAGCTTGGGCAGGTCCTCTAGTTAAGCTAACTAACTTGTACTGTCATTATTTTGTTGATCCTGGAACCTTATCAGAGAGTATTGCTTGCCTCTTTATCGAGATATAATGAGTAACTTGTATAGTTACCTATGCTAGGGGTAATCCTAAATCAAAGCATGATCACAATTAACTTTATAAATTAGTTACAATTAATCATATTCTAGGGCTTTCTCTGTGCTGCTTTTCTTAATCATTCAGTAGTATGGATTTGCATACTTCATCTATTCTGCTATTTTAGTCTGTTAAGAATCTTTTTTAGTGTGAAATTTTCTGTTCTTCTGGCTTCTGCTCAAAATGGTGCTTGATAACTTGTAGATTGTGTTCCTTACTTGAAATGAAATCATAGGTTACTGGAAGGAGAGACAGAGCTAAGCCCTTGCCATTTAAGCTGGAGTCTAGTGGCTCTTGGGGCTTTACTGGATCTAATGATGGAAACCCAAGGATCAGTGCCAAGTTTGTAGCCCCTTGTTATGCTATGAATAAGTAAGCTTACCTCTGACGTACATCAAGCATTGCATATTTTCTTGCCATTATTTATCATTTATATTAGTCAAATTTTCGCTGAGAATGCACTGCCGACTAAATTATGTAGACATTTTATTGTTTGATGTTTTTGAATATTTCTGAAGTATTCTGATACTAATGTTTGTCCAGAATAGAAATAGACACAAAACTTCCAATATTAGGTGATCAGAAATGGATAATATGGATTTGCTCCTTCAATGTTCCAATGGCACCTGGGAAGACCCGTTCAATTGTTTGTAGTGCTCGAAACTTCTTCCAGTTCACAATGCCAGGGCCTGCTTGGTGGCAGGTAGTGCTTGAAACTTGTTCCAATCTTGGTTGTGCTTCTCATCTGTCTTCAAATCATGCCATTGGCATTGCAATCTGTGGGGATCTTTTAACATAATAGTCATTTTCTAGTCTCTCAATTAGACTCATTCTTTCCTTGTTTATGGTATTATTCAATTGCCCTTCATTGTTCTTGTCTATGAATGATTTCATTGTCACTTTTGATGTTATCTGAAAAGTGGAACTTTTTGTTCCCTTTGCGTATCATAAATAACTAGCATCATTCTGTTCTTTCCCCAAATCGAATCCTTGAAATAATTTTGGCTTCGATATTGTTTTACTCCCAAAATTATTCTGTGCATACAATTTGTGTATTTCTTGGCAGATTGTTGGATACTGTTAAACTTGACATCAACCTTAAAGCTTCTGTATTCTTGAGTAAACATATCCTATTTGTTATATAGCACTTCCTTTTGTATTAAGTTCGCTTGGTGGTAGCTTTCTTCCATTATTACCTTGTAATTGTCGATATTGAGTAGAAATCATTTTCTACGTTGCTGGAAACTTCTATACGTTTCAACTTTACTGGTGGTGTAGCATCAGAAAGTGTATACGTTATTGCTTGTTCACTTATAACCTCCTGATTCTACATCCCTTGCTTTGAAACTTCAAAGGGGCTTATATTCACCAGTTTCTTGTTATACTAGGGTGTTATGTAATTTTTAGTCTATTGTGACTTCAAATTAGCAGTTCCTATACTTGGCTATCCCTCTTGTGAAGTTGGAACATTACATTGACAATGCTGGGATGGGGCTTGGCTAGCCTATGCGCTTTTACCTTATGCTCTTGACATTTCAAATTTTTTAAATTACTTTATCATGGTTAATTAATTTATCTTGTCCTTGCTTAGTTCTTCTGATTGTAAATGCTTGCATATGGTGCTAAAGTGATTTCTGGTTATGCCAGCTGGTTCCTAGATGGCATGAGCATTGGACTTCAAATAAGGTTTATGATGGAGACATGATTGTCCTCCAAGGTCAAGAGAAAATCTTTCTTTCAAAATCAAAGGGGGGTTCTACTGATGTTAATAAGGAGTATACGAAACTCACATTTACACCAACTCAAGCAGATCGTTTGGTATTAGCATTTCGAAATTGGCTGAGGCGACATGGCAACAGCCAACCTGAGTGGTTTGGCGTTACTGACCAACAGACTTTGCCATCAATAGTCTTATCAAAACGTCAGGTATTAAAGATCTAGTGATTTTAGTATTAAGTTAAAAAATCATTTGTTAGATCTAGTGATTTTAGTATTAAGTTAAAAAATCATTTGTTAGATTGTAGAGAAACTAAGTTTAATTGCGTAGGACACTAAATTATTAAGTAGAAAACTTCTACAGGAGCAGGAGAAAATGATATCCTTGTTTCATGTTTGCCAACTTTGTTCCTTATTTCCATTGATATGGATTGCAGATGTTGGATAGATTTGAGCAGCATACTTTAAAATGTTCATCATGCAAGAGCGCTTATAAAGCATTCCAGACGCTGCAAAAGATTCTAGTTGGTGCAACTGTAGCTTTCTGTGCAACTGCTGGCATTCCTTCAGATGTGAAGCTTCGGGCTCTTTTGGCAGGTCTTGCACTCGTAAGCGCCGGATTGGCTTATCTGATGCATCAACTTGAGCAAAATTTTGTTTTTGTTGATTATGTGCACGCGGAAATCGATTAGCTAGTGATTGTTAACAGCATGTACAGGACGGGATATTCAAAGACCAACTTCATATTAAGTACTGTATAGGAGTCAAGTGGTAGATAGTGTCAGAATTTGTCCATGAATGTCCAAAGTAGCTACCTTTTGAGAAACTAGCAGTATATACAGTTTCGGTAACGTAGATGATGGGCTCTTATTGTGTATTGCCTCGTATTAAGTTATCAAGCACGGATACTCTTTTTTAATCGAAAGGTTACGAGTTTGAGTTACAAAAATAACTTCTTTATAAAAATAAAAAAAAGATTGTATATAATTGACGACCGATCCTCGCAAAACGGAGAGTTTTAATACATTACGTAAATGTAGGAGAAGTCTAAATTTATATGTTTGTTTGCTCTACAATGCAATGCTCATCTCAAGAAGCAAATTGATAATATTCTATTTGGATAGGAGCTAACCTTATGTTTTCCTAAATTTATATTCTGCGCAATGCTTATCTCAAGAAGCAAATTGATAATATTCTATTTGGATAGGAGCTAACCCTATGTTTTCTGAAATTTTATTTTTGGGATAATATATTATCGATTTTATTTGATTTAAGTTAAATATACTAATAGCTTAAAATGAACGATTGAGCCATATATAACATGTGAATTTAATTTCATTCTCTAATATACAAGGACTTCTATTCCTTCTCCTGATCCAAATTTGATATAAAAAAAGGAAAATAAAGGATAGTGAAGAAGTTTTCTTAAAATAAGATTTTTAGGTTTAAGTAGAGGCTGACACAGTAAGACCTTATTCAAGAAATTAAGCTTACACGTTATGTTAATTTTTATAATATATACCTACGAAAAATTCTATATAGGAATTGAAATTCTGACATTCAAATTTTATAAAATGATGAGATATTAAATATGAAGGCAAAGTTTTGACATAGGATTAGTAACTTTCTTAAGTGGTGAAATATATTTATTTTAAAAATATAAACATCTTCTAAAATGGTAGTTTCTTATCTTCTTTTCGATATACATATATAATAAATATATACAAAAAAATTTCACAATTGGTGATAGGTATTTTTATAAAAATAAAAATATTCTTATTTATTAATGATAAACATTAATAGTAACTAAATTATTGTCATATAATTAGTCTCAATTATAGAACAATGTCCAATACTAATTATCTACTTACCTTCTAAAGAATCAGATCCTTAGACTGCTGCCTCAAAAACCTCTCAATTAGTAACTTAGTTGCAATGTTTAATTATTCCCAACAATAATGATCATTCCACGTAATTGAAAAATAAAATAAAATGGTGTAAGAATAACAGCAAAATGCAGACACATGCGCTTTGCGTACTGTTCATGGGTTACCATGCTTGCATGAGCTAGCCTGGTTTAGATAAATCAGTTAAAGATTTTGTAAATCTAAATCATATAGAGTATGTTAAAGTATTGTTTTCTTAAAACTATACTATTTTACATACATACTGAGACTAAGCAGAACACGCAATGCATATATACTGTATATTAAACTATTTTATGACTAACCCTTCACTATTGCGACTGTTTCCGCACCTGGATGAGATGAGAACCATTTTCAGAGAGATTCTGAGCTTACAAAGTGGAAGTTCCTGGTGGAGTGTGGTTGCTTCATCCCCTAAAAATTGTTGCAAAGTTAGTGTAAGATGAACATATGGTAGTCATAACAGGTTCACACTCCTGTCATCTGCAGATAATTGGCTACTGTTTTAGACTTCATTTACCTGTCATATGGTTGCATTTGAGTCACTTGGTTGTTAACTGCTTTTCCATCACGCTTTGTCAGGAGACTACTAACTGCTGGAGTGTGGCCAACGAACAAAGCAACATGGCCCATAAGCTTGTCTTTCCTAGAGAAGGTAGTGCCACAAGAACACTGCCATTTAAGATCTCCGCAGTGTTTCTCATGAGTCCTCAGATCAGACAGCACAGAGAATTGCTTCATATTGCAACGCTTACACACATACATTTTAGGGCAATGACTCCTTTTGTAATGATTCTTCACACATATCATGGATTTCAATGGCTGAAACTTGGCATGTTTTTGGTTCCATCTACATCCTTCTTGTGGGCAAGAGTACTTTCTCGGCATCTTCATCGACGAATCGTTGTCCCCCATTGCATCTTCGTTGCTATTCTTCATGGGGTTGCTCAAAGCGGCACTAGTTTTATATTGATCACCGTGAGCTCTCATGTGCATCCTCAAATTTGCGTCACGCTTGAACCCTTTCCCACAAACTTGGCAATAGTGTGTGTATTTAGCTAGTAAATCCGCGGCATCCACTTCAATTATATCGTAATCCTTCATCGATTTCTCTCGTAACCCTTCAACCATATTGTCGTTCCCTTGAAAAAATTCTCTCCTCGCAACCTTATTATGGCTGCTCATGACCTGGACACCCCTATCGTTGTTGCAGTTGCTATAGTTCTCTCCGTACCACCCTAAAGTTTCAGAAGAGTAAAAGCTTTGCTCTTTATCTTGACCGATGTTACCTGATGTATCGGTAGGGAAGGTCTGTTGTAACAGGTCAGTATCTTGAGTAGTCTTGCCACGAAACTGGTGCAATTCATGAGTAGAATTATTGTTGCCCGAATTGCCATTAATAGACATCTGTTGAAAAGTTAACAAAATTGAAGAAGCAGTGACTATAATTTCCTTGATCATCGTTCCCAAGCTGTCTAACGAAACAGACGTTGACTCGGACTGGGTTTGATCTGGCGAGATGAGGATTGTAACCAGTGACTGAACCTGATGAACCTTGTCCTTGAGAATCGAAAGACCGTAGAGAAGAGAATTTGAGTGACCTTCTAGTGCAGAATTTGGCTCCAGAGAAGACGAAACAGCATCTTCGGGGACAGTATACATTTGTAAGCTCTGTGAAACGGTACTAGGAAAACATGAAGTGGACCCAGAAATCATTTTCAAGGATTTTTGCTATATTTCACGCGTATATGAACACGAGTATCTTAATTAGCTCCCCTACAATGAGGTTTTTGGATCATCTGTTCCGTGTAAGACATGTTAAGCGTAGTTATGTAGGGAAGAACAGGAAGCGTCTGTCCTCATTGGCAGTTGTTAAAAAACCTTATGACAGATTACATCAGTCGAGAGAGATGTGAAAGTCAACTTGAAACCCTATTTTCATCCCCACTAAAGACCTTCCTCGCTTGGAGACAATCCTAACCTAAGAAAAGAGTTCTAATAAACAATCCTTTGCCTTCCATGAGGGTTCCACTCAAATGCTCCCTTTCATCTTGTCTCTTTTATAATTGTCAGTGCACAACTCATAAAGCCTCCTCTCTCTCTTTTGAACCTTTTTTTTACTAACCATTTCACATTGGATTGCATGATGTCACTATTGCTTTTTCAAATTAAAAACAATACTAAGTCGTCACCAATAGTTTAAAATTTGCAAATTGATGACTTCATTAATAACATTATTTAAATAATATTTTTTCTCTCCTTTCAAATCAAAAAAAAAAAAAACAGAGAGAGAAGAAAACCATAGAATTGCCTTGGAGTTTAAGAAAACTAGCCAGTTGACAAATGCACTTTCTCTTCTTTTATCACCTTTTTAATCAATAAATTATGATTGACCATTTCTTATATTATTGCTATTACAAGTGAACGATACTTTTGACATGTTTTAAAAATCATAACAAAAATTAAATGGCAAGATGTAAGATTTAAAAGGTCTAATTGGTATTAGATCATTGTAAAACTAGCTAAAAATTAAATAAAATTAAAGAATTTAAAATATGATTGAAAAAGATTGTCTCTATCTTTTGAAGAATTTAAATTTTAATTAAAAAATATTATTAAATTTAATTAATTAATTAATTATATTTATAAGAACCTATTAATTAATAAAATTGACTGATTAATTAATAAATTGATCAAATTTTAACAAAAGTAAATCAAACTGGAAAGTTAAAAACGAAACCTAAAAATTGGACAATTCCAAATTTTTAGGATTAAGCTGACTGAATCGATTGAATTTTTTAATCATTACTTATAAACGATCAAATAAAAGAATTTCTATTCAAAAGAAAGCAACTCTATCATAATTAGTTATCAAAACTTTTCTATCAAATGTTAATTATTTTTCCTTATGTTGTATAAGCTGAGTGAGTTTTTGTCCTAATTTCAGATTTTTTTTTGAATCCAATCAATTATAAAAAATCAATTATTAGACCACTAATAATTTAATTGATTGGGAATATTATGTGATGACATTTTAATTCATTTAACTTTTTAAATAATATAATCAAATTCTACAATAAATACATAAGGTGAGGGAATCCCAATGCGTTCTGGTCTACAAAATACAAATTTACTACAACTAGTTGAGCAAGCTATAGCAGAACAAATTAATTGTATGTTCAACTTGGTAGGTTTCATTTAAACATTGTTTTATGATCTCGACGAAGACATGTAAGAACAATAGCAAAAGAAGAGGAGAGGAGGTAACATACAAATTATAATGGATCTCATCTAAGTATACCAATCCAGCCCTTAATTTGGCTCAGCTCTAGGATAGTTAGATAGACACGCAAAGGAATCTTGGTTCAAACTAAAAAATGTCAGTGTAATAATCCTAAATTAAAAGGATTTACTCTACCTGTTAAACCACCTTTTGTTAACAAGCCCTCTCAATCATTTTGTGAGTGTTTTAACTTTTAAGCAAGTGTTGCTATAAAGTTTGTTAAATCGGAGCATAACCGATACATGGTTTGATCAATCCTCATATATCTTTGGTTTTTAATATTTTTAAAGGACCACGTACATGTTCTATTTTTAAATTAGTAGCTCGAGTGGCGGATTGCATCGAGTATGGTTTAATGCGAGCATCTTCACGCCTCATCATAGACACCAAAGTCTCAAACAATCATGCTGGCAAGATGAATTTATTGTAAGGCCACAAACATTAAATTTGTTATTATTAAGTCTTCTACTTGCCGTTTATGCATTTAATTAGACGAGCAAGAACCACAAAAACAGATTGTATATAATTAATAATAAATTTAATATAAAAATTTATTAATGAAAATAGAAAATATGTAAAAAAAATATATTCTTTAATTGTTTTTATATATTTTTATATAAATAAATTATTTTTAATATAAATCACATAAAATAAAATAAAATATATTAAATAATTAATAC
>JANTPM010000245.1:4991828-5004216 GCA_025434745.1 Erythroxylum divaricatum
TTATACAAGAATGGAGAAAAGTCAGATCTGCTTGGCTTTACAGATAGTGATTATGCTGGAGATTCAGATGATCGGAAAAGCACATCTGGGTATGTTTTCATGAAGGGGATAGGAGTTGTTTCATGGTCATCAAAGAATCAACATGTTGTCACATTATCATCCACAGAAGCTGAATTTGTTGCCGCAATAGCTTGTGTTTGTCAAGCTATTTGGCTAAAGAAGATTCTTAAAGAGCTGCATTTCAAGGAGGATGGACCTACTCAAATTTATTGTGACAACAGCTCAGCACTAAATCTAGTTTTACATGGTCGAAGCAAATATATAAATGTGAAGTATCATTTCTTGAGGGATCTCACAAATGATGGAGTCATTGATCTTATTTACTACAGAAGTGAAGATTAGATCGCTGACATTCTAACCAAGTTTCTCAAGTTTCATGCGTTTCAGAAGCTCAGGAGCTACTTGGAGTCTACACATGGAGCTTCAAAGTTTAACTCTTATTAAACTGAATGTTATGTCTGGAATATCAATTTTAAGGGAGGGATTGTTGATGAAATTTAATAATTTGCGCACGGGTTTTCCTAATTTTTTGTAAGTTTGTTTACCTAGTCAAAAGAGTTTCTTTTTGACGGGGGATAGTGCCTATTTTCATGTTACTTTCAGTTATGTATTAGCCTATTTATAGGTTGTTTGTTTATCAATGAAATATGCATAAAAGTCAAGTCCTCTGCTTTCTCTATATCCTCTGCTTCTTATTTTGAACAACGTTTTCTTTAATTTTCTATTTATAACAAGAGAATAGCTTGGATTGAGGAAAAAAGTCTGATAACGGAAAAAAGACATCAATGCAGTGAATCCATTAGAATTCGACTGAAACGTGCTCAATGATTGAATACTTCTGTTTGGAGAACTAGGGTCTAGGTTGTCTTTCTAGAAGCACCAATAGGCAACAAAACACTGGGTAAGCTAAGAGAAAGATCAGGTGCTCTGAGCGCAACTTCTCATCTTTTGGCTTTCCGACACCTGACTGACCTGCTTTCTCCAATTTCCTGTCCAGAAGGTACTGAACAATTCGAACAATTCAAATGCCTTGGTACATGACCCTTCCATTTCGTCCACATCCCTACATCTTGCACCAAGGTAGGACCTGCTTCCAGTTCAAGTTCACACACATTGTCTCCTCCCCTGCAATGAGCAACACTAAACGCAGCGTTTAACTAGTATGTGCTGAGGCGAGAGTAGTACTAGGATAGGTAACTTCCTGGAAAGTCCTCGTGTTGTACCTCTCACCCAAAAATAAAAACAGCTGGAGGTGAGATTTATCACTATTTAAACATGTACACGTCAACTTTTGGTGGGCCAACAATTAAAAAATAAAAAATGTGTTGTCCATTTTGAGGTTCAATTTGAACATTTTTTTTAATATTAAGGTTTTAAACATTTTACAAACGTTAAAATTCAATTTAAATATCATAAAATATTAAAATTCTTTTTAAATATCTTACAAATATTAAGATTTAATTTAAATATTATAAAATATTAGGGTCTACGTGAACTTTAGAGCTCATTTAGACCTTTTGACTTTTAATTTATTAATCAAGTATCTGTATCTTTATTAACTTTTTTAACAAAATCCTATAATGTTAATAATTTTCTAATCAATATATATTGGCACAATACTATATTACAAATATTATGAGGACGTGTCGTATCATCATAATATTAGTGTATATAGTATTTAAATTAATTTATTTGTAATGTCACATGTATTATTAATAAGTTTTTTTTATTTTAGTTGGAAAATTTTAATTAAAAATTAGAAAAAAGAACTTAATTGAAAATTGTCAAAAATACTCTAATTTTTATTTTTACTGTTTTAGATGATTACAAATTTCGTAATTTTGCATAAACTAATGATAAATATTAATTAATTATACAGTGAAAATTTATTAAATTAATAAGCATAAAATTATATGTTATATTAATCTATTTCTATCACATATCTTTATTCACTTTATTTAATTTTGTCGTTATCAATTCTTTATAATATAAGTATAAATAAATAAATTAGATGTGATAAAACTAAATTTTATTTTCTAAAAGATAGTATTAAATTATGAAAACACAAGTGATAAATTTAAATATTTAAATATAATATCAAAAAGTAATTATGTACGCTTAAAGTGATTTTTGTAATAGTGGATTCCATATTAAAAAAACAAAAGGTGTTAATTTTATATTCAGACTTTACTCTTCTTGGAAATATTTTATAATTATACGTATTTATTAATATTAGAAATTTTAATTAAAAATAGTGAAAATACTGAAGGCTCCTCGTTTATCAATATCATCGTCATCAAGCATTCTCGACCTAGGCTAAATCTGAAAGCAGTATTCCACGGCCGGCGGGTTGTCATTTGTCAACGCTCTCATTCTCATGCTGGCCGCCCGTGATCGAACATACGGACTCTACAGTCGGTGGTAGTATTACGGGATAAAGGGCTATTTCTGGTTTTCATAGAACTATAAATGTTGCAATCAGTTTTCTAAAAATTGTACTAAATTAAATCAGTAATATGAGAGTTTTATAATTTAAAAATTTTGTTTAATATTAAACCGTTATAAAATTAGTTAAACATTAAATAAAATTAAAAATTTTAAAATACAATAAAAAATTATCTTTATTATTAATAAATTTCAATTTAAATTATAAAATTATTAAATAAAAAATTAATTAATTTACAAAATCAATCAATTAATTAATAAACTAATTGGTTTTAATAAAAAATTTGAAAAATAAATTTGAAAAATTAAAAACTAAACTAAAAAATAAAATGGTTCAAAATTTTTATTCTAAAAAAGATGAGTGGCTAAAATTTAAAAAATGTCTCTAAATATCATTTTAATTTATTGACATTATTAAATTTCTGCCCTAAACACTAGGGCTAATAATTTATACAAAAAAATCAACCATCGAACATTGTTGCTGCCCAGGATCGAACTGGGGACCTTTAGTGTGTAAGACTAACGTGATAACCACTACACCACAGCAACCTTATGACACCAAAGTACCTTTAGATACATTTGTAATTTTTCCAAATACTCGTTTATCTAATCAAGTATTATTTTCAATTGGACTTATTTTAGGCCTGTTAACTAAAACTTTCGTCCCCAGTCCTCCAATGAATTCACCAAAGTGCCACTTGTAGGGCAAATCTTGCAAAATAATTGACGTGAACGCTCCTAAAAGTCAAGTTCCATGTGTTTCGTACGTCTTTTAAAACTTCCTGAAGGGCTAAGTCACGCAACCTCGGTCAGGCTATGCATCATCTCCATCAAACTCCTCCAAGACACAGTACACTACAGCCACCAAAATTAAACTTAAACAAAAGGAAATGCTATAAGATCATATTTTGGATTTATTCGGATATAATTCTCTTATCAAATATGTAAAATAATAACAAAAAAAAAGAAGAAGAAAAGAATCATTTTGACAGATCATATCATTAAGCACTAGTCTTGTATGTTGCCATTTAACACAAGAATGGATCTCTCTTTCCATATCACATTCATGCAAAATAAAGACCAAACTAGAAGTTCCTTTCCTCATGCCCATTTCAGCCTAGCCTAAGTTCCACCACATGTAAAGCATCTTTTGTTATTCTGCCACCGATTATGTTTATCCATATCTGAGGAGGGCAAATGTTGGAGGTGGGGTCTCTCTTTCTCTTTCTCTTTCTCTTCCTTTTGTTTTTCCACTGTATACTTATTATTTAGAGCCGCAATGCATTATTAATTTTAACTATTCTGCTGAAAGATAGTTCCAGTAAATTCTTACTTTGTGACCCACTTGGCGTGTAGTCTCCACTCCACAGTTTTCTCTTTCTCGTGCTTTCTCTTTTGCACATTTTGGGATCGAAACTAGAGAAATCCAATTTGAAATGAAGAATCGAATTTGTGGACCGTATTCTACGCTGAATAGTGAACACTTCACAAGAAAAGCACCCGAAATACCAGAAAAATTTGGTGATAAGGCCTAATTAGGTCAAGATCTGACGGGGTATCGTGTGTGACCCGGCGTAATTTGCTTTCAGGTAATTTGTAGTTTGGTCATTTGGGAAAGATCAAAGCAGGACGTAGCAAGGTGTATGAATCGTGACAACCAATTTGTCTCTGTCACATAACAGTTAATCATATGCTAAATATGATGATGCAAGTTAAGCAAAGCCACTCAGTCAGTCAGTCACGAGATGTTCTTAGCTACCGAATTATTCTTTTTAGATTTTATTTAATATACAGTTAAAATACAATATTAGATAATTGTTTTACAAAAGATTAGGAGAGTGTCATTAATTGTATGCTAATAAAGACATCTTTGTCACTGCTAATAAAGATATGTTTAACCTTACAATGCGAATTCATGATTAATGCAATAATTAATAATAAAGTAAATATAATTAAAACATCAATCAAGACACAATTTTTTCTATGGTTAACAAATCACATATCTCTTAAAGTCTTTGAATGTCCAAGAACCTTTTATAAAGAAGCCTAACAAACATTAAATTATTCATGCACTACTACTGTTCCTTGTTAGCTCCTTCTTTTGATATAAAACTATAGGAGAATAAATTGGATAAATATATAAATCCCTCACTACATGTGCTGATGTTTATGATGATATGATATGTGTATGTATTTAGACATCTTACTCATCCACATGCCAGCATTCAACTGAACGTGTACATAACAAACTCCTATGTTGTTACGAGTATTAAGTTATAAAGTGAATATTAACGGAGATTAAATGAGCCCTTTACAGCATACTCATCCTGAATTATCAGTCGTCTATCCCTTCAAATAATGCTAAAATTACTACATGAAGATGCCTAAGAAAGTTAATTGTCCTAATCCAATTAGAAACAGCTTTGGTATGAACGTGGGTGGCATCACATACGCTTTGAAATATGGACCTTATAATTAATTTGTATTCAATTGAAAAGTGATATCTCCTATATGAACAGATATACATGCATGTGGCTCGAAAGAGTTAGCTGTATCTTTCTTGTGAACATCAATGGGCAATGCCATGGACCCATTGAGGTTGTCCCAATTTCAGTTAAGTAACTTCCAAATTAAGTGAAGATAGTACAGTTGGTTAATTAGGTGTAACGATTTAGCTAAGAAGAACTGAAAGTATTAAATACAGATTGATCATAATAAAAAATGGGACTAACGTAGGTGGATAGATATGGCCTAAGGGCAGTTACCAACTTAGCTTGCTATCCATATATATATTTATATATTATTTTAATTTAGAAATAGAGAAACTTATTTTATTGGTTTTAATTTTTAAAAGCTTTACTTTGTACGTTTTCTGGTAGCCAAAAACTAACAAGAAAGAACCTAATCCACGACTTTTGATTTTTGTGGTTGTGGTGATGGCTAGGGTTTGGCACCACCACCACAACCATCCCATATGCCACTTCATGCTTTTCTATGTCTCTACCTCTTACCGGTTGCACATCAAACCCTTCCTTCGAATAAGAGATATGTCTAACTATTTTCTTTCTTTTATTGTATATATAAAAGAAGAGATGCTCTCATCACTCACTTTTCGTGAATGGAAGGCAAACATCAACACTAACAGCTTACTCAAAGTAATCAACTTGAACTAGTAGTCTAGATGATCAATTTAAAAAAAGAATTGAAAGAATTAACAATTCTCAATAGTACTTGATTATAAAATGCTAATTGTATTTCACATGGATCATCATCAACTTTTGTTATATGTTAGGAATGAATTCATCAGTAATGGCAGTCCACCAAGGCTGGAGCAGGAAACACCAGAGCTTGTTTACTTGACGAGAATTGGAACTTCGATGGTTCAGGGTGGTGGTGGTCGTCTTCTGGTGCCGGAAGATTAAGATCCAACGGCAAAATATTTCTAGGTTTGATTTCCCCAACAACTCTAGACTGAACGTTGTTACTTGTATCGGTATTTATTGCCACCTGAAGAGTGCCTGTGTTAGCTCTGTGCCTTCTCATGTGACCACCAAGAGCTTGACCGGAGGTGAACTCTGAACCACAAATTGAACACTCGTGAATCTTGGTCTTACAGTTTTCTAGAGAACCCTTGTTGCTACTAACGTTATTGGTGTGGGTCAATGGCGGAGAAAGCAGATCTGGGCTGCTTTTATTGAACTGACGAAAATCATCATGGTCGTCCATTGATGTCCCAATTAAGGTCTTCTTCTCTTCAACTGTGGCCTTAGGCTTTTTGTGACTTGCTCTATGACCACCTAATGCTTGGAAAGAAGGAAAACTTCGGTTACAGGTTTTGCACTCGTAAACATAGAAACCTGTCTTAGTAACAGTCGGTGCTGTGATCATATCGGAGAAGGTTCGAGTATTTATTTTCATTCCTGATTCTTCAGAACTATTCTCACCGTGCTTTGGAAAACCACCTTGAGCCAAGAGAATCAAACAGTTCGCCATATCTTCTTCTTCTTCGGTGCTTTCATAGACATCATCACCAGAAGTTGTTGTAGCAGAGGAAATTGAGCCATAGAACTCCTCCACAACACCTTCACGACCAATAACATCACCACAACCACTTGATGAGCTAGAGGTGACCGTCTTATACGGGGATGAAGATCTCTGACGCTTGGTGCGTTTTCCCTTAACGACCTGAGAGAGATCATTAGACCCCATGAACTCTTCTTGAGTTTCCATGGCCAGTTCTCTCCTCTACAGGACCTTTGAGATGTATATTTGGAACTAAATGGAAGTAAGAGATGTGAACAAGTGACCTAACAAAGTGTAAGACAAATAAAGAGCAAAAGGGAATAGGACACAAGTAATAGAGATTGGGAAGAGAAGCTAGCAAGCACAGGAGTAATAGTAGTAGGTTATGTTTATATATATACACATAGGGAATGGATAGTCAGAGAAATATGTAGAAAGAAGAACACTACGTGTCTTTTTTCTCCAACCTTCAAATACCCGAAAGCCGCCCGTGAATAGTGACCAACAAATGGTTTTACCATTCTTCTTTTGACTCTTCCACCTTAAACTATCAAGTGTACTTAATTAGGAAATAAATGAGTAGTTTAGCCAAAAAATAGAGATGGAATGGATTTTTAAAGTGCTTTTTAGTGATTAAACATGGATGTATTACTTAAAAAATGACATTATTATTATTATTATTAGTTGATTTGGTAACAAAATAGAAGTCTAAAGATAAGGTCGCGTCTTTTTCAATTTGGAGAAATGTAGAAGGTGATAAACATTGATTATACTAAGGACTAAATAAAATAATCCCATTTTTAACAAAATTATCAAAATTAACTATTTCTTGAAAAGGACATAAATTAACAGATGATGGCCCGACATAATTAATCAAGTTACAATGTTGATAGAAACATTAATTGTATCATGTCTTATTAATTTATTCTTTTTTATTGAAGTATTTGCCAAGAACTATGATAATTTTAATACAGAAAAATTAGAACTCCTTTTTTTTTTTTTGTTTCTCCACGAAGAATCTAAATTTCATGAAGCATTTACGCTTCAAAACGTATCAAAGCGATAGAGCATTGTATTATAGTAACTGACATAGATGGAAATGATGAGAAGGAGCAAAAGTGGGACGACTTAGGTTAGTTAGAAAGAAAGTTGGTATTAACGTTAGGAGTGAGTTAGAGGATAGCTTTTTCGCACTGTACGCCAACCAAAGTCACGAATATACACAAACCCACAGAAAAGCAAAAGGGTTGTGTGGCACGTTAAAAACATGTTAACCTCATACACTCCATCTCTTCTTCAAGTAAAGTACCGAAGGCCAACACTATACCATATATATATAATTACTTTTTTTTTTCTGGAGTGATTCGTGTAGCTTTTAAGCAAACCCACGATCTCCTTTTTCTCTGCAGCGTATACAAAAAATATAATTATATTGTTTTTCCCTTTCATGTAAAGCTTGTGAGAATAGGGATTCAGAGTAAGTACAAGTGCCTAAACCTGCAAGTAAAGAAAGGTACTTTAGTATGTGATCAGTTAAGGAGGGCATATATGTATACCTTACAAGTATGTGATAACTAATCTCCTTTTTTTTTTTCTGGTTATTTTTACATCAAATAGTTTGTACCGTGAACAACTTAATTAAAATTCTTCTAGTTCATATACCCAAAAGGTCAAGAAAAGTGTCTAAATCTTTGTGGCTTTATAAGCAGCATTACATATACATCGGACTTAATCATAATCAAGTTCAGGATTCTAAATCGTCCCATACATTTATAAGTTGTACACATATGTTAGTTTACTTTTCTTTTCTATAAGATTTCTTGATTAATCGAATATTAATATACTTTAATTAACATTTAATTAAGTTACCAGTTAAGTTTGAAGTCAATTTCATACTCACCAGAAGAAATTCAGTTCCAATAATAATACATATTACAAAAGTTAGCATGGTAAGGGTACATTACATCCTAGCTTAAAGTCATCTTAACGTTATCCATAATCAAGCAGTTGATGTAACGTTAAGTCCCTTTTCCTTTTATATGATTTCTAGTGTATAATATGTTAGGTAAATAGTTTCAGCCTAATAATTAATGACATTGGCTAGACATGGAAATGGGTAAAATACAATGCACTTTCTTTTCTTAAACCGATCAGTTAGGTATGATGGGTGCATAAGGAAACTAATGTACTGTGGTTTTTGAAGATGCCTTCTGGGATCACTGAAACACTTATGAGGTAATTAATAACATTCAATTACTAAATAAAATCCAATGATTGTATATAGGAATGGCCTTATTTTCTTCAGCTAGATGAGGACTTTAAGAGTTTCATTGATTAATTAAGACTCAGGACCTTAACTAATTGGTACGTTACATAATTTTTTTGTAGTTTGATTTTTTTGAAAAAAAATCTGAATGAAAAAGAAATCATATTTTGTGAAAAGATACAAACTCTTTTTATTAAATATAGGAAAGTCATCAAAATTATTTGACTTAGACTTCATCATGTGTTGGTTAGTCTATACGAATATTCTCACAATTTAAAATTAAGTTGTCATAAAATATAAATGTAAAAGTCAAAAGATTATTAACTAAAACAACACCCATTAAATTAAACAAATTGAAGCATATAAAATTGAAGTAAAACCTTCCCTTATATCGAAGGAAACCGATCGATACAATTGAGTAAAAGTCTAAATAAATTAAAATTAATATAATACTAAATTACTTTATGCTTTTTCTCCACTTGCCTACATTTTTGCGGCACTACAGAAAAGATCAGCATTTATTGATGGGGAAAGGTAAAGGGTGCGGTCTCTGACCTCAGGTTGAGCAACACACTGAAGCAGTAAGCAGTGGACTAGTGGTGATACAAGATTACAAACAGAGAGGCGTTTTGAGCCACAAAATCATGATGGTATGCTCTTTTGTTAGTTGCAACTAATTAATAACCTCACACTTATATATATTGCAAACAGGCCTATTCTTTTGCTTTTGTATTTACTTTTTGCTTTGTCGTGTGAAGCAGCAGCATATGATAAATTTAAGAAAATTAACAAGACATATAAATTGCAAATTAATTAAGGTACAAGTCCGATTAAAAAGCCTGTAGTATTAAAATTTAAACAGGTTTTCCTTTTGACAGGCGATGTTTCTTCTTCAGGGTTCAATTTTTATAGGATTAACACTTGGAAGCAAGCAGTATTTGTAGTGGAGTTTATACCAAAAGTCAAAAATGCTTCTCGCTTTTCTTCTCTCTTTACCTGTACCGTTAATAATAAGGTGGTCGATGGTGTTAAAAATAGTGAGCTCCATCTTCCCCGAAAGAGATAAAATTGAAGATAAAAAGATAGGCATGGACGTGAGTGGTGGTTCGTGACTGGAAATGGTTGAAGCAAACACAGACCATTGAAAAGAAATCGAAATAAAATCTCAATCACTTACGTGCCAAAACTCGGAATCTTAGCTTATTGAATGCCACCTTTTGGAGGTTGAAAGATGTACACTAGTGAGTGAGTAGTGAAATGAGTGGTTGCATACACTTGCAGCAACTGATAGTAGCCAAGTCTTTTTTGCAGTAGGCAAGGCAGTATTGATGCGTACAGGAGAATCACTTTGGATGTTGCATATAATACACTTAATACAAATCAAGTTAATATAATGTAATAGTTATATCAATGAAAGAAAATGGCAGAGAAAAGGACATACCCTCAGTGGATTAAGCTTTGAGGCCACTCTTTTCACTCGCGAACTCTTACTGGTCTTCTCGCTCACACTTGGCTCGTGAGTTCTCTCTCAATCAACCATAGACTTGGCAACTTGTCACATATGCGCTGGTCCATTTAGTGCCCTGCAAGCAATTCACGCCCATTGATTTACTCTTCAAGCTAGTGGTCTAAGCGATGAATCTAGAGGTAGAGAGGAGACTTTGAACTCAATTCAATCTAAAATATATTAAAATTTACAAATTTGATTTGGAATAGTTTTAAATGATTAATTTAGTTCGGTTAATACTCAGTGGATTTTCATCTAGTGTATTCCACTTGCTTATTATTCTACTTGGCTTCACAGTAAACGACAAAGATTGTTCACCTACTTAGTTTGCATGTTGAAGCAAATCATGGTGGTTTGTTAGCCAATCAATCCGTTGACAATACACTTATTTTGTTTTTCCTTCTATTTCTTTGTTAAAACTGGAATTGCTTCTTTAAATTGCCAAGTTGACATGAACACTTTTCCAATTAACCAAGTCAAAGTGGTGGTTGATGCCTTAGTTCTCTTAATATTTTTACACACCAATAAATAGTTTAATTAAAGGTGTGCAAAGATTAATATAAATTAACATTGGTCTTGATCTTGATGTTCATAAACAAAATTAAAATAATGTATTGGATAATATGATATGATATAATCTTGTAGATAATGTTATTTTAATGTTGAATGTGTATCATGTAGATAAGATATCCATAAATAATTAGAAAATAAGGACATTGCTAGTAAGGTATCATTGTCCTCTGTTTGTTCAATGTCCCCTATCCCTTGATTATTAGTTAGCCCAACACTTGTGAGTGGAGATAGCATGTTGGCCCAATCTCTCTATTGGGAGGTGAAACTATTCGTTTCATGGTCTAAATTCTCCTCGTTAACATTGGATTTGTCAAGAGTTATCTTTCCTTGAAAAATGTATTTGTCAACTTGTTTATTCCTCAACTCATCTAATTGAAGACTATTTGATTGTTGCTGCATTGTTTTGTCAATATCTGCATTTGCATTTACCTGTTCTGTGCTACAATTAATTGCCACCATTGTTCTATTACCTTCGGGCACCATTGTTTTATGCTCAGGGGAGGTAATAATTTCTGCTATTTGCACTATCTTGTTCTTAAAGGGGGTAGAAATATCAGTAGCCTCATCATCATTTCCTTCCTTTTCAATAACCAATTGTAGAGAGTTTGTCGCCCTAACCAGATTCTACGATTTATGCTTACCAACAGGCATTATATGCTCTTCATCGCAATCAACAGTAAATTCATTAACTACTTGCTCACAATGAACCATTCCAGTAGCACCCATCATTAATTCATCATGCCAAGATGATTTGGAAAGTTTGACCAATGGGGGTCCATTTCTTAGAGGATGTATTCGGTTCCCAGGGGTAGGAGATAAGCACAATTATTCGCTCAAGTTCACTAATATCAATCATACGCATAAGAGGTAATTGATCAGGTAATGGTGATGCTTTAGGTATTTCGATACATACCTTAGTATAGCCAATCCTCTCCATTCGTGCCGTTTGGAAATCCATGCATAGAGGTTTTCCCAGGGAGCTAGCGAGAAAACTCAGCCTTCAATTGTTTAGAACTCTAATGGTTGCTCGTGAAACTACACCCAAATTGGAAGCACATCTATAGTATCCCAATTGAAATCTATGCCTGGCCTCCACTTTTGCATGAACATGGTTGATCCCCAATGTGCCAAGGTCCCATTTCAACTAATTCGTCTAAGTTGGAGGCTTCAAAGAATTTGAATAAAAAAATGCCATCCTCTATTAAAATTACCCGTTTTAGTCCTATTTGGCTCCAACGTGCTTTTGCCCATGCGTTAACGACTGGAAATGTAAGTCGTTTAGACCAAAAAACCCATTAACCAGAGGACCAAGCCCTCATGCCAACTTGAAGGAGCTTTATCGGAGTTGTAATGATGTTGCTTTTAAACATGTTCTAGTAGTGTTTTAATGCACCTTTATGTTGTATCTTTGAAATGTTGGAGAATCCCGGGGTGTCCATCACATGGACACAGTGCGGAAACAAAACTTTTTTGTTCCGGGAAGTTCCCGAAAGCCAGGATCCATGTGTAAGTAT
>JANTPM010000245.1:5100865-5114237 GCA_025434745.1 Erythroxylum divaricatum
AATAAATATTATGAGCCCAACAATATTGATTTATAGGGTTTTACTATTCTTGTTTTTTTGTATTTATTCGTGTCCAATTTGCTCTAAATCTATTTGTGACATGTCAAATTTTTGGAGAAAGCTTGATCAAGAGGTATTGACATATGATTGTACAAAATATCCCTTTTTTGTTTCTCAAATTGTTACTATATGATCAAAATTTACAATGCAGATCGTTGCAACTCCAATGCCTGACATATACCAAAACAAGGAGTCCAGATCTTCTGTCCAATTTTATGGTGTTTTATTGTGTCCAATGAATCTCAACCATTTATTTATATGAGTCCCGCGTAGATCCCGTATAAATGAATGGCTGAGATTTATGAGACAGAATAAGATACCATAAAACCCAAAACAAAAGGGTAAGTGGTTGAATTCATATACGTTCCTTTACTCTTCTACCAGCTGCTTTTACTTCATTTTTTGGATCAAAATTTTCTTTTGGCGAATGAATAGGTGTGGATTTTGTGCAATGATTTTGGCGCAAGCTCTCAAGTTCAATTCCACATTCTGGGGCTCAAATGGCTTAGCTGCCATTCCTACAACACTAGGCAGAAATGGAGAGGCCCTGCTACTTAATGCACATCAACGATTGCTGAAATGATGAGATGAGAATATTTAGTTTGGTTATTGAGAAAAGGCATCCAATTCATTAATGAAGGCAATGAGCTGCTGTGAATTTCTAGTTGTTTGACACTTTGCCAATCAAAGTGTTGTAAATATATTGCAAGGACAATAGCAGCATAGTGCACATAATGGAAGCCCCAAAGGGAGTCCCTATCTATGTGGATGGCGTGTATAGAGTTGGCAATAGGTAAGCCCTCTCCTCCTTTAGAGTCGGAAAAATTCAAGTTAAAATATTTAAAGTTTGGATTCAATCAAATATAATTTAACTTGTTTACTTCTTATTGGAATGATTTGATCTTTCAAATTTAATTATATTAAAAATATTTAATTAAATTTAGATCAATTTAAAATATCAAATTTAATCTTTTTTTTTCATCTCTATCTTTAAGTATGTAGTCCATACGATCACATTTATATTCTTGGTTAAATTTTGATTTACTTTCTTTAGTATATTCTAATTATTGTTTATATTCAAGTATTTAAAGGATGAGGAAGATCATATCTACATACTTGGATCGTGGAGCTTCTTTGTTATATCTTATTAATGGTAGGATCAATAACGGGAATTAAGAAAGATGATTGTAACAAAAATTTATGGATTGCAAGAAGACTAAAAAAAGTTATTTATCCTATCAAATATATTAAACATAAATACATATATGTAGATGGTTTCTTTTGATTGAAATCTTTGGGCCAGCTATCTCATCCTGTGAGATGCCTACAAACCAGCCAGAGGATTAGTCACTGGGTCCTCCGGTGGACACCTTGGTCTAGGACCAAAAAAAAAATCAAGATTGAAAAGAAGAGTAGAATTATTAAAACCTAAAATACTGTTGAATATCTTAAATAACATATTATTATGTATGTAAAACAAAGCAGCAAAGAAATATCCAAAATAGAGTCTTGTCGAATAGAAAAACTAAAATTCAAAGACACCTTTAAAGTTCAAGGTTATTGTTAAATATAAAATAGAAAATTGGCACAAAATTTTAAAACTCATCTCTCAAAGAAT
The DNA here is from genome assembly GCA_025434745.1 of Erythroxylum divaricatum. NCBI lineage: Eukaryota > Viridiplantae > Streptophyta > Magnoliopsida > Malpighiales > Erythroxylaceae > Erythroxylum > Erythroxylum divaricatum. The sequence continues at coordinate 5,102,544 of JANTPM010000245.1, forward strand.
AGAGAACTCATAAGCATAAAATAGAGATAGACTGTTTCGGCATCTCTGTCTTTGTCCTCCGTTGTAGGGACCCGATTTTTTTCAATCTAAAATGTCGTTTTGATTAAACAAAGTAGTCATCAAACTCAATCCAGCGTTGAATTAGTTGCCTTAGTAATATCGGCAAGAGTCTAAATAAAGAAGCCAACCAATCAAAAAACCAAAGGCAAAAGCATAAAAAGAGATAAGAAAATAAAAGGAGAAATTTAATCAGCTAGATAGTAGTTCACATTTGCTCCAACGCCCATCAATTTAGATCGATAAATTAGATTATATAAATATAAAAAAATATATAATATTTTTCATATATTTTTAAAGAATTTTTTATTTTGATTTAATCCTTTGAATATAATCCTTTTAACTTACAACAATGTCAGCTGCGAAAATATTGGTTATAAATCGAAGCAAATATTTGATTCATAATTCTAGTACACCCATAACTATTGTATGGCTTCAAACAAAGATTTACGCACTTCAAGACGGCGTTTGACAAAAACCTTATTAATCCAATTTTCTCCCCCCAATAAGCTAAAGATAATGTAAACTAGGAACTAAGCAGAGGTCATTTTTTCTATGGGCTGTAAGGCCACGAGCTTCAGACATGTCAAGATTTTCTGAGCTCAATCCATCAGGCAGCTTCCAATCAAAATGATACAGCAAATTTGCAAGTGCAAGTTCAACAATGGCTATACCTGTTTGTATTCCGGGACAAATCCTCCTTCCAGCTCCAAAAGGGATAAACTCAAAATCTGTACCCTTGTAATCAACTGCACTATCAAGGAATCTCTCTGGACAAAACCTCTCTGCTTCAGTCCAATAATTGGGATCTCTTCCAATTGCATAGGCGCTGACCATAATCCTAGTTTTAATAGGTATTTCATATCCATTGATCTCCACTTTTTCACTGTTTTCCCTTGGTAGAAGTAAAGGAAGAGGAGGGTGTAATCTTAGCGTTTCTTTGATTACTGATTTCAAATACTTCAATTGATGAAGATTTGATTCGTCGACTTGTCCTACTTGGTCAAAGACTTCCCTAATCTCTTCTTGTGCTCTTTCCATTGTTCTTGGATTTTTAAGCATTTCTGACATCGCCCATTGTAAGACTACAGAAGAAGTATCAATTCCACCACCGAAAATATCCTGAAATTAGATAATCTCATAAAGACGCAAACAGTATTGTATGTTAGAAAACTTAATAAATATTTTTTTTCTTCTGGACAGCTAATTTTGTATTTATTTTGGTCTACAATATATCTAACTATAGTTTTGTAAACAAATATTGGATTAAGTATATATTAAAAAATATAAATATTTTTGTTTAATGTTATCCTTCCAATTTGTCTCTTTCTTAAAAGTAATGACCTTGAGCTGAAAGTAGTGTTTGAACTTTTCCTGATATCTTTTTCTAGCTTGTGAGGGATTCAAAATCAAAGCTCCTAAATTTCTTCATAAGCTTTACAAATTTCCCTCTAATAATTTCAAAACAAATATTATACCTAAGTGGCAGTAGTGTATATTTAAACTATAGTTATAAGTAAAATAAAAATGATTCTAAAAGTTTAAGTGAAAACACTATGTATCTTTTTTACTAAAAGAAATAATTGCAAAGTGACATCCTTGCTATTGTTTCCAATCCTGTCAAACATATTTAAATTATCAAATTATAAGATCTACATAACAAATTACTTCATCTCAAATAAGTTAGGAATAACTAAAAACTTAAAATCATATTCACATGCATGGCCTCTTAACATCATATTCACATGCATGGCCTCTGTAAGTGCAAAAATGGAGGAAGTGGTCATCTTGTTTTCTTGAGATTTGCGTTGTTATTATTTAATATTTATAGTGTCACTCTAACTACTAGGAATACAGATCAGTATATCACACAAATCGAAAGATGCTTTTAACATCCTATCAACAATATGAAAGGTTAGAAAATCTAGTACCAGTATAATTCCAAGGCAAACACTTAGGGAACCATCATTCCTGTCTAATGTCATACACACCTTTTTTTATTGTTGTAATTTGCAGCAATTTTGTATCACTAATTGACTTGGCTTAGCAAAATAAATATAAAAAGGGATAAGTAGCGACAGAGTTACTTATTTCATTATTTATTGAATCAAATAAACCTTTAAACTGTGTTTTGAAAAAAAAAAAGAATATCTTAAGAAAACTATGGTATAATTAACCCAAAATTTTCAATTGATTAAAGAAAATCATCAATTCTATAACAAACCGAAATGTGCGATTGATTCAAAATCTAAGCACCCTCAAAGATAGATTGATTCAAGCACAAAAAACTGCTATGATTATGCTCATAATAATACTGAATATAGACAAGTTGAAAAACAAAGACTACGAGAGTTTCATAATGCTCTTAGTTTTCATAAGTCTATCCTCGAACAAAAGCCTAGGATTCATGGGATGAAAGAAGGGGATTGCAACACGAAATTCTTTCATTCTTCTTTACTAGCTAGGAGGAATATCAATAAAATGACGGTCTTTCAAGATAGAAATGATAATGAATATATTAAACTGCATAGCTTGCAAGAGCTTGCTAGATCACACTTTATGTAACTAATGGGTACTGTTGATACAACTAAGCCTAGCCCTCAATTAATGCTTTGTGGCTCTTTGTCTGTACTATTGATCAAGATGTCAAGGAATACATGGTCTCTCCATTCATTGAACATGACATCAAGCGAGTATTATTTAGCCTCCATCCTTCTAAATCGCCTGGGCCTAATGGGTTTATCGCTATCTTTTTTTAGAAAACATGGGATATCATAGGTAAGCTCTTCACTGAGATAGTCTTAGAAAACTTTGCCTCATCCAAATTGCTCCAAAAAATAAACCATACTTACATATGCTTGGTACCAAAAAGCAATCCTCACAAACGATGAATGATTTTAGACCTATTTTCTGCTGCAACATAGTTTATAACGTAATTTCCAAACTTCTAGTAGAGAGGCGTAAAATGGCTATCTCAGGAATCATTAATTCCACACAAGGAGCTTTCACTCTTGATGGAAACATAGGAGATAATTTTCTTCTCCTACAAGAATTGTTGAAGGATTATAACTTGGGTAAAAATTTCATAAGTTGTTTACTCAAAATCGACTTCTTCAAAGCTTTTGATACGGTTAGTTGGAGGTTTATACAGATATGTCTTGATGTTTTGCAATTACTTCCACGATTTGATACTTGGATAATGACATGTATTCAAACCCCTTTACTGAGTGAGCTTGTGAATGGTATCTCAACCAAATCTTTTAAAATTGCTAAGGGGATCTGATAGGGAGATAGGGGATCTCCCTATCTATTTACTCTTGTAATGGAAGGCTTGTCAGGACTGTTAAGCAAGTTGATCTCATGTAACCGAAGATTCCAATTTCATTATAAGTGCAATGAGATCAACTTGACTCATTTAATGTATGCAAATGATCTCATGCTTATATGAGAGATTGATCCATGTTATATCACAATCTTGATGAATGCTCTAAATGTATTTGAGAAATGGCTTGACTGAAACTTAACTCTAAGAAAAGTAGCTTATACATATCTGCAGATATCAGGAATATGGATGAAATAATAAGTGTAACTAGCCTTAATGTTCATTCAACTCCTTTCCACTACTTAGGTGTTCCAATCACCTTTTCCAAGCTAAATATCATGATTGTTTTCCTCTCTTAGAAAGGATTAAACCTAGAATCCAAGCTTGGCAAAATCGATTGCTCTCTTAAGCTGCTAGACTTACTCTTATTATCTCTATCTTAAGTAGTTTACATTTACACTAGATTGCCCATATTGCTTTGCCTAGGAAGATTATAAAAGAGATAGATAGAATCATGAAAGCATTCCTATGGTTAGGCAAAGAAGAGAATGATAAGAAGGAAAAGATTAAATGGAGTGAGATTACTATCCCTAAGAAGTTTGGAGGACTAGGAATAATTTCTATTACAATCATGCAGAAGATCCTAATGTGCAAGAGAATTTGGAGGCACTACACAGATAAACAGACACTTCAGACTAAATGGATCCATAAGTATCATATCAAAAACTCCAATTTCTGGCAAGCTACTTGTATAAGGGAGTTCTCTTGAGTTCATACACAAGAAATGGGTCAGAGAGGCCTTATTTATCCTTGCATTGAACATTGGATTGGTATTGGTGAAAAGACTTGACTTTGGTTTGATAATTAGCTTGATTCTAGCCCTCTTATCCATAATTCGGAGGTTGTACATTTGAGGAATATAATTCCTTTAAATTTCGAAGTTTCCAACTTGATCAGAAATGGTATATGGAGGGAGAATTTTAGAGGTTTTGACTCTCTAATAAGTCTTTTCCCCTCAACTTCAAGATGTGGAGAATGAAGATGTTATCACTTGGACCCTTCACCCAAGTGGTAAGTTTGCTAATAATTCCTGTCATTTTCTCTTATCATCCTACTTAAATGAGGTTCCTTAGTACAATCTACTCTGAAAGCAAACTTTGAATACTAAAGAATCCTTCATCATATGGCTCGCTATCAAGAACAGCTCAAGATGCTAAGTCAATGGTAAGGAATTGTTAATGACATATGTGTACTTTGTAAGATGGAAGTAGAAGATCGTGACCATCTTTTCTTCCTTTGTACATTCTCAAAAGCTATATGGAGTAGGATTTTGCATATGCTTCCAGGAAATAACTATACATATGATTGAGAAAATACTTTGAGCTGGGTTATTCGTAACTCAATACATGGGGTGTCAAATCCTATATCTTATAAAGTAGCTTTCACCACCACCATCTACACTATCCGGAATGAAAGAAACAATAGGAGATTTACCAATGCAGAAGTGGACAAATATGAACTAGTTGACAAAATTGTTAACTGGATTCGAGCAGTTATTTTTGCACACAATTTGCATCACTCACTTTCTCCTGACATGAGAACTCGATAGCAATTTTAACTTGATATTTTGCTCATTTTGACTTATTCCTTGTAAGTAGCATCTTTTTTGTATATTTAACCCAAATGCTTGTATATAGGCTAACAACATAAAAATCATTGTAGTGTTGTTATAGCTTTGTCTATAGTAACGAAAATTTTCATTTTTAAAAAAATCTATAATATAAAAAAGAAACTAAAAAGAAACATTAATCCAGATTGAGTCTTAGCAAAATTTGTATAGATGTTTGTATATCCTTTATTTTCTAATGTACTTAGAAATAATATTACTACTTTGTATAATTGAATATTTCAAAAGAAAATTAAGGCATATGTCTTACTAAATTAGATAAATAAATACAATAAAATATAATTAATTGTTTAAGAAAGTTTTTCCTGTATGAAATTTTAAGGTCATTTCCAGTAATGATTCAACATTTTCTTATTTTGAAATAGTACTTAACCTTAGTACTCTTGTACATTCTTTTTATTTAATAAGATCTTTTTCTTTTCTATATCTTTACCATAAAAATCTTCAATTTGTGCATTTTCTAATAATTAGCTTAATAGTTCTAGGGTGTGTTAATCACTTCCGACATTACAAAATTCTAGGATGTGCGTTAGAAAATAAATAAAAGCAAACAGGAAACAGGAAATAAAATAAATAAATAAATAAAACAAAACAAAACAGCATAAGGTATCGAATAATTTATTTACCACCATAATTGCTTTAATGTGGTCTTGTGAAAAGGGTGTGATTTTGCCTTGGTCTTCAACTTCAAAAAGAGCATCAATAATGCATTCTCTATCAGCTTCCGTGGACGAATCTTTTGTCACTCTACATTCATTGATGACCTTTTCAAATGTGATATCTAGTTCTCGCTGTACTCTTAACAGTTTTGACCTCTCTCTAGTAATCAAGTGCAGAGGCTTAATTGAAGGAAAAACGTCAAGAAAACTAAACCCTTCTGTCATCTCCCCTATGCCTTTAATAACCCTTACGACTGCTTGCCTGTCCCTTATCTTACCGAAGGCTGTCCTTGAAGTGACATTAAGTGTCAAGTCAGTTGCCATCTTAGTTAGGTTAATCACCGACGATGACTCTACTTTGGAAGAAATGGTTTTCACGAGGTTTGACATCTCGTCTTCCCTCACCGATCTGAACAGCCGAACACGATTTCCACTTAGTAGCTCCAAAATATAAAGCTTCTTCAGTTGTCTCCAGTAATCTCCGTATGGTGCCAAAGCTACGTTTTTATAACCATAAGTTAAGATACTCGCACAAAATACATAGGGCCTTGTAGCAAAAATGGAGTCTTGATTCTTCATCACTTCTCTTGCAAGTTCTGCGGAAGAAATGACAATGGTGGAAACTTCGCCAAGCTGAAGATGCATAATAGGTCCATATTTCTGGGCTAATTGTGTTAGGATGTGATGGGGCAAATGACCTGCAAGCTGATGTAGGTTTCCTATTATTGGTAGCCGCCATGGACCTGGCGGTACCTTGATCGAAGTGAAACTGCTGCTGGTTCTTGATTTTGTACACGCCCTTAGGACTATGAAGGCAATTACTAGGGAGATGAAAGGGATGTGGAAGAAGGAGAGCAGCTCCATGGAAAAGTGGAGTGAATTGGGTTTACTAGGGAGATGAAAGGGATGTGGAAGAAGGAGAGCAGCTCCACGGAAAAGTGGAGTGAATTGGGTAATTAGTGGCTTAGTGCCCTTGTGGAATTGCTTGTTACCGTTCTTGCTTATGCGTTTGTAAGCTCTCTTGGGACGAGTCATTTTCCCTTGGTTTGAGAACTTTTTATAGTTTTATTTATTTAATTATTGACTTGTTCAAACTTTGATACCAAAATTATAATAATTAATAAAATTAAATTATCCTGATTTCTTTTTCCTAGTAATTTCAACTTGAAAATTTAAGTTGTATTTCTATATTTTATTTATAATTAATAGAATTATGAACAAAAACTTTAATTCAATAATTGTCTTTTAGATTTCATTGTATAAAACTCATTTTAATATTCTAATAATTGAGAAATAAAAATATTATGTCATTTTATATTTTTTGTTAATGTACTATATTTAACATATGATAATAACTGAATAGTCTTTTAATGAGTTTGGCATTCAATTATTTCTCTATATTTTTTTTTTATGTTTGGGTTATTGATATATGAAGAATCTTTATTTTTCAATTCCTTAATTTTTTTCTTTCTTTGTCACAATCAACCATTAGCCTCTTTGTTTCTATTTCTATTTTTTATTTTTTGTTATTGTTTTTAAATTTATGAACAAAAGCATGATTATTTGAATTTTGAGTTTATATTTTTAGTTTCTATTTTTTTTCAGTATTCAAAAATTATAAAAACCATAAAAAGTAATTTTTATTATCTGTTCCTATTTTGTTATAATCAAATTTATCATCAACTAAATATATTAATTATTAATAAAAATTATGAAAAATTTATATAATAAAGTGAACATATCTAATTTAATTTAATTTAATTATTAATAATTTAATTTTAATTAACAATTTAATTTCATTTTATAATTAAATAAATTAATTTTAATTTAATTTAAAATATCTTCAAAATATATAAATTTCAAATAAAATTTGATTTAATAATTAATATATGTAATAAATATTAATTTATAAATAAAAATGATTTTTATTATTAATTTTTAAAAAATTATATAAGAGATTAAATTAAATTTATTTAATTAAAAATAATTTATCTTTAAATTTAATATGTAATTGTTTTCAATGCTAAAAAATAAATATATTAACATTAACATTTAAACATGTTTTTATTTTTATGTTTATTTTTATTTAAAAGAAAATTTAAAAAATCACAACAAAAAATGCCTCGTTTTTTCACCAAGCTCTCTATTACTCTGTGTTACTTATCTCTACTAAACAAGTATATATAAGTTGCTAGCTATAATTAAATGTTGTTATCATAATTCCCTTTTCTAAACCATCTTTTGTGATTGTTATCTTTTTTTCTTTTCTTTTCGCTCTCTTCTAATTTATGAATATAATTCCTGCCTTTTCTTTTACTACTGAATACAAGTTTAGCTCCACTTCTCAGTCAATTTTTACCCATATGATATTTTAACAAATGCTGCAATAGTAGGCTTCTATTTAATTATATCTAGACTTGCTAATCGATATTTTATGAATACATCAAAAACTTTAGTCGGCTATATGTCCATTCTGTCTATCCTTTAGAACTATGAGCATAAAATTCCAAAAACATAAGTTGACATGAAGAACCAATAATTCATGTCAGTCCCAAGCATGATTCATTAAATATCTTTTAAGGGCTCGTTTATCAATCCCACCAAATTACAGCTACTCTGCTGACTTCCTTATGGCGTCCATTTCAACAATTTTTAAACTAAATGCAAGGGAAATAATTTGTAGTTTCGCTTTTTATATTATTGTACATGCCCTTAAAACTATTAAGGCAAGTACTATGGAGATGAAAGGGATGCGGAAGGAGAGTAGCCATGGAAAAGTGTGTTGGACGCAGCGAGTGTATTTTGTGAAAAGGAAAAATAAAATGAACAAAATGGACATAGAATTTTTAACGTGATTCACCCACTACAAAAAAAGTCACGTTCTCCGACGGAATTTTCCGTCGGAGAAACGAACAATTCCGTCCGCAAAAATAATTGCCGACGGAACACGACGACAGAAGACATCGTCATAAACATGGCTGTCGTTATTACTTCCCGACGAAACAAGACCGTCGGTGTATTGTCAACGGAAAACCGACAGAAAATTATCCATTGTTGTTATTTTGCGACGGACATTAATTAAAAATTTCGTCGGTGGAATTCATATATCACCGACAGAATATGTCCATCGGTATAAATTAGGGATAGAACCACCGTCGCAACGTGTCAGAAGTAAGTAATAACCTTAAAGACGGAAATAAAATCCGTCGAACAATTTGCAGACGGAATTGTGTTTTCCGTCGGTGAAGGTTATTAAATATACCGACGGAATTCTTATTTCGTCGGTGTTATTAAATTGGTATAAAACATTAGGTTGTACATTATTGGACATCCACACAAAGGCCAGTACATCAAAGGATTAAATAATGTCAATTGTTATACAATCCAATGTACATAATTGGACATCCACACATCAACCAGTACATAAAATGTATAAATAATTTCAATTGTTATACAATTGGATATAAACATAGCAAAGGATCCATTAATTGTTATGTTTGTACCTTAAAATAATGAGTTCAACTATCTATTGTTGTGGTGATCGTGGGTGGTCCTCTGTAGAACTTCCCTTCGACTGTTCGAACGGTGGTCGCAACTGAGCTATCTGCATAATCTCTTCTCTCATCTTCGCCATCTGCTCTCTCATCTGTAGCTCCATCTGCTCCCTGAGGGAAAGCTCCATCTGCTCCCTGATTCGTTGCTCCATCTGCTCTTTGACAGGTTGTCTAATATATTTGTCTTAGTATATGTCACTTCCAAATACTGCAACTTTGAAGGTTATTCTATACCTTTTACCACGCCTATAAAACTTGGAGAAGGCTAAATTCTTATGTTTGGAATAATCAGCTCTCCTTATGAAGTTTCATTAACTCTCACATACTAAAATGACTTAGAAATATATATCGTAATGCAGTAATGTATTCCTTTGACTCTACTGCTACAGCTTCATCACTCATAATTGTGCTCCTTGTTAGTCACTAGATATTTCCTACCAATATTGATCCTTTCATTACAATCATCACACCCTTTATTACCTTAATGTTGTATTTATTGAATTTATATCTAAAACCATTTGCATGTAAGATGCCAGAAGAGATTGATTCTTCATTAAATCTAGTACATATCAGACACCACTCAACATCTTAATAATGTTATCAAACATCTTGATTATGATCTATCCTTTCAACTTTATCATTCTTCAACTGGCTAGTGCCAATGTTATTTTATGTGTATAATATAAACCAATCTTTGTTTAATATCATATGGTATAAGCATCTTGTATTCAAAATCCATGAATTCTAAAGTAGAATTACTAAAACATATAGTATGTCTTCATCACTACAATCTAAGTTCATGCTCTACACCATATTAGTAAACCTTAATGAATCATCATTTTACTTTTGTTTGTATTCTCAGCATTTGGAAAATCCCTCAAAATACATCCATATTAGTTGTATTTATAACACTAGATCATCATTTTATCCTTGAGTTTAGATATAGAATTTCATTTGGATTAGTCATCTTTCCTCTGCTTTCTCCCATGATCTTAGTTTTCTCTCACATACAATCATTCACCTTGAGAGCTTTTAACAGTGATTACTCTTTGTTGGTTGTGAGACAACAATATAGTGATGATGTGCCCTACAATAATTTTCTCCTTACCCAAAACGATTGTGGTCACCAAATTTTTATATAAGGAGAAGATAAAGAATAAAGAAAAATCACCATCTTATTTGTAGTAGCCACATCTAGCCTTAATATGTCTCTAACTATTTAGTTGAATACATTGATATATTATTCTAGATTTGTTCCATCCTATATGTTTAACCTATATTGTTTCTACTTAAGATATAACTTGTTTTTGAGAAACATATATCATCTCTCTAGCTTCGTCTATACTTGCATAAGGAATGTACTCTCCATGATGTGGTATATAACCTCATTTACTAGATATAGCTTAATGGTTTCATCTTGTCATACTTATAACTCCTCTTAATTGAGCTAATCCATGTATTTGTCTTATTTTTTACAGTCCCTTAAACATGCTTTGTTACACCAATAAATCTTTACTCTCTATTGCCATAGTCTGAAGTTCTTAGTTTTATTAAACTTAATTATCTACTTAAATGTTGCAACTAAGGATATTGTTGTCTCAAACTATGCTCTGATATCACTTATTAGAAAATAATATGCAATAAGAATAGAATTAGAACAAACAAACCTAAGAGCATAAGAAAATTATAATGACTAAGATTAAATAAATATAGTTAATTGTAAATTCTAATTGGTATAGTCCTACGTAACTTACCACTTACTAAAGTCAACCTAACTTATTTATGATTATGATAAGTTATAAAATCCTTCTAAATTTTGAAATTCACCAAAAACTTATTTGTAGACAAGGCTATCTGTAAAAAGCATGGATCAAGACATCATCTTCTTGTTCGTGTATCTCATTAATTTTCTAGGCATGAACATGGGCATTGCTATGATCATCATGTAACTCACTATATTAAGATAGACATACTTTGACACATTCATATCTCAAACTATGTCCTTCTTATAAAACAATTTTGCGATATCAACATGCCTATGTTCTAGCTTATATCTTCACCTATGTATTTCAGAGAAGAATATGTCCTAACACGTAATTATATTCACCCAAATGCTTCTAAGAAATGGACATGTTCTTCTAGAAACACTTAAGATTGTATTTGTTTATATGAGTCATGCACAACAATCTCCTCTACTATAGCAAATATCTCGTGTTTAGTTAACACACTCTAAAAAACACCTCTAAAATTGCACATCTGTGTACATAACCACACAACATCATCAACATATATGATACTGATTTTGGGTGGTAAAGAGAATATTATGTTTAATTAAAATGTTTTATTTAAGATATCTTAAAAATTTTAATATCTCTAGCCTCTCTCTCTCTCTCTCTCTCTCTCTCTCTCTCTCTA
>JANTPM010000245.1:5116222-5127502 GCA_025434745.1 Erythroxylum divaricatum
CCCACCCCACCCCCCGGTTTAAGTCACCATCTGTGCGCGGATGTGCAAGGGGTTTTGTTTAGTTGTTAATGTGTTGTTTCTTCTTCTGATGTAACAAAAAATAAACATCTGCCACGATACATCACCAACTCTGACCCGTGTAGAAGATATATAACTTACTCTCACTCCGCTTTTCCCTCCCGGTGCTCCATGAGAGATATATTAAATTTTTTAATATGGGTAAAGTGTAGAAATTATTAACAAAAATTAAGTTTGGGTTAATTCTTGTCAAAATGAGTAGAACTTGTTAGTTAGATAATTAACTTTTACCATTTATAAATTCTTTAACATTAACAAAATTAAGATTGGATCAATTATTGTTAAAATGATTAGAACTAGTCATTTAACTAATTAGCCCTTACCACTTATATATACTTTAACATTTTCAAGTTTAGTCAATATAAAATACTCTAACACCCCCCTCAAGTGCAACTAGGACTGAACATCCAGTTATCACTTGAAATAAGTGCAGCAATAACCGAACTAGACCATTGAGACTGGATATCTAAACGGACAAATGAAAAATTAATAATCCATGCTAAACCTGTTCTGAAATTATATTAAAATTTTTAATATAGGTAGAGTATAAAGCTCATTAACAAAAATTGAACTTGAGTTAATCATTGTCAAAATGACTAAAACTAATCATTTGGATAATTAGTCCTTACTATTTATAAACCCTTTTAACATTTTTCATATTTAGTCAATATAGGATACTCTAAAACCTCATTTGAACTTGTATTTGCTTAATTTATTTGGGTCCAATCTTACAAAATTTAACATGATATTATAGTAAGTTACTCTTGAGTTAGTCGTCATCTCTTCAACACGATAGATTGTGTCACGTGTTAAGTTTTAAATTAGCCCATAAGTAAAGGGAGCATGTTAAAATATATGTGAGATTTTGTCCCACATAGAAAGAATATATGACTTTTAAGTATACATATAATCCTAGTAAATTGTTTCTCCTATCATCAATTAATTTTAGGATGGGATCTCATTTGAGTTTATATGTGCTTAATTTATTTGGTTTAATCTTACAAAATTTAACATCTACTTTTCAATATTCTTAAATTGTTTGCAAACTAGATTGAATATCTTAAACAATATATGGAAACACAATTTATTTTGTACCCCAAAAAGAAACATTAAAGAAATGTTGCGGAAGAGAAAAGTAAGCGTCCAAAGATTGCTTTTGAAATCACACTTCAAGGTTATTGTTAAAATAGAAATTTACAACTCTTCCCTCTTTCATGGTTCGTCAAACTTAAACGAATAAAAAACTCAGAACCATAAAATACAAGGCACCATTGCACCAAGGACACATCAAGCAGAGTGCTTCAACAGCTTTGTCTTTTTCCTCCTCTGGCATTCAATGTCTCAAAGAGAACAACTACCCAACTGCCAAGGCATGCTGTTCAGCAAATGTCAGGTTGTTGCAGCAGTATTACTACGACAAGATAAATTTTTTTACAAGGAACATACATTAATTGTTAAAGCAATTAGGAATTGATGGTAGCTCTGATTTCATTTGTACCTTCATGCCTAATTACAAGAATTTTGAACAGATCAATTTTCAAATAAACTTTCCTTTTTGGGGATGGATGATTCCCCCAAAGTTTCATACTTACGTTTCACACAGACTTACAAAGATTATATTCCTAATAATCGTGCAATTAGAAACCCTTTGTTTTTGAGTATGTTTAATGCCTCGGATCTTGGCATATTACTGGTAATAAACTATGGCAGTAAACATAATCGGTAAGCCAGATGATTTGATCAGGAGCTGCATAGGTGAGTCGGAAGTGAAAGCTTGCTCCTGTTCGCAGGCAAGAAAGCCTGAAAAGCCGAAAGAAAGTGCATAGTCAAAACTCAACAGGGTATTCTCAATCTCCAACGCTTAATATATCCCTTCCAATCTTAAACAAAAGGAAGGGAAAGTTGACCCACATACACCATTCCTGAGGAAAAGCGTTTTCAAAGGCTTTAACTCTCACTGTCCCTGCAGGGTTTGTCTCACGTGAAGCATAACTTTTCTGCCCCTCATCCTCCCATTAGCATCTTACTTTCTAAAAGGTTACTTGAAGCTGGCAAATCCACTATAGCCCTGAATAATTGACTTTAAGTTGAACTTGTTTGATTGAAAAGAACACCTAGAATTCGCGGGAGCCACTTTTTGCCTCGAGTGGTCAATAAGTTAGTAGGACATTTTACCTAGGATGCCGGTCAACTATATTATTACACAACTGTCAATTCTAAACTATTATCCTTTTCATAAACATTACATTTGTTTTGACCTCAACTAGGTACCCACCAGTTAATGTTGCTGTTGCAGACAGATGACAGTCTGAAGGAACAGGATTACTGGTAAAAGACAATGTGGTTACTGCACTTGCAATAAAATTTGTTCAAGAAAGCTGATCCCTCTGGACCACGCCCTGAACAAAGCTCTCCAAATCAGTTATACATACAAAGTCAATGGAAATGCATCCGCCAATAAATCATCTATCATTTCAAATTCAAACCAAATTTCTAAACCCAGTAAGAGTTTTCTACACAATGGACACTCTTTTTCCCCAAGTGGAACCAAAACTGCGCTCTAGGAGCTGCAAATAATAGTGTCACACGGTGCCTTGGCTTGAATTATAACCCGAGCTCCTGAAGCAAGCCTGCCAGGAGGAAGCAGAGCCAATGTCAATAATGTGCGCTAATAAAAGGGTGAAGTTAAAATGTGGGAAATAGATAATATATTGTTAAAATGGGCGAGAGTCAACACTCAACTTTCTTCAATTTTGATCACTTTCTCCTCGTCTTCTCTAAAGGAATCAAGTTTCTTTGGTTGCTTTTTACATGGCTCTGTGATTCTTTTGCTACTACCATTGGATGCACTACTGCGGGTAGTTTGAGAGTCCGCAGCTCCATCAGCCGAGTTTCTAGGCTTATCAGAATTTGGCGATCGCATAGACTCACTTCGTGGATGCTTGCTTATTGAAGCTTTTATTGACCTTGGAATGCATTTTGAAGGTCCAGAAGTTGATTCGTCATTGTCCCCTGCAGAATCCAGTTGCTTGTTTGTCCTGCGATTTATTTTCACACAAGAAATTGCGATCATGTAGAACAAGCAAGGGAGAATCCATCGTTGTATTCTTACGTCACAAGATACTACCAAGGTCTCTTAAAATAAAAGCCAGTCACAACTGACAGTCTACACCTAAATAAACATCCGTGAACTACCACCAAAATCCCAACCCTCAACTATCAATATTATTGCCACTAATAAAGTCTAGCATCATTGCTAGGTATATATAAATTAGACAATACCCAACGTTCGCCAATTGTGTATTTCAAAACTCATATATGAAAATGTATGATGTGAATGGAAGTATATGTGGATATAGATGAGCAATATCTCCAGACGTAAACATTCTGGACTTCAACAGAGCTCCCACATCTATATTAGAATCAAGCACACAACATTGGCATAAGCCACATTTCACAAATCAAAAGCCAAACCAATCTTATTAATTAACTAAACAATGCGTCCATCAGACCACATAGTATGGCCACTCAAGAAATATTGTAACTGATCAGGTTGATTTATCTTCTAAAACTCAAGTATGTGCAATCTTAAGTTAAGGTAAACTAGAAAATAAAACATTAGTTTGATGATGGGATATAGGGATTACTTAAAAGAACTTGCAGTATAGCATTGTCAATGAGTTCAAAGAATAAGTAAAGTTTTGCTTGTTAAATGGTTTCCAAAATATCATATACTGCACTAGCGTAAGTGTTTTTCTTTTACCAAACTAACCTGTCTGCGTTGTAGGAAGAAGAGCGTTTCAAAGCCACTACTCCATTTCTATCTTCCTTAAGCATTTTCGTCTCAATCAAGCTCCCACTAAAGTATTCTTTGTCTTCTAATCTCACACCCATCAGCCTAGGATTGTCTGAAAGACAATCAAACTCTCCTAACATCACTGAACTAGAGAATAGAGGAGAGCCGAATTTCGAATGTGTAAACCTCGGCTTGTAAGTTGGTACGAGTCCAAAACTATGATCTTTAACTGAAATTGATCCGCAAGAAATCAGTTGCATTAACAGGTTAGCAGCTTTGAGCCTTGCATTGGCAGGCATCCGAATTTCCTCCTCTTCAAGGATCCTAAAACTGTTGATCTTATTAATGTCAGCTCTAATTAGGGACTCCAAAGTTTCTGTCTTGCCACCAGATGAAGAAGCACTAGAGGTTGATGGTGGGGGTGAAACCGAATTCTCACTTATTTCAGGAATGGGATTCTTTTCATAATTGGATACATGTTCCATTGAACAATCATCAGTGGAAACACCCCTAGTACAAGTTTCTCTAGTCTTCGGTTTACACACAATTTCTTCTGTCTGAGTGGAAGCATGAGCCAAGCCATCGGTCTTGTAAACCCTGTACTCTGTCAAACTCAAAGAACCATTCCAAGATGAGTTCTTTCCAGAATCCGGAGAAACCCCAGATGAGGCAGGGCGTTGAATGGTAGGAGAAAACTCATCTTCCTGAGAATGCTTCGTATCTCTGCCATTCAAGCTTGAGGACGACGAGGAATCATCCTGACTTCTTGATGAACCAGGTTCTGGCAATTGCTTCAGATTTTGCAATTTTGTGGTCCCAACAGAAGTAAACCGATCTGCGATTGACGTTAAAAAGAAACATCAAGCTTTATTCTTAGGTTTATTAACAAAACAATCCAACAAAAACGGGGAATAACCCACCAGAATTAGTATCATCGAAAAGTTCAGAGCCTTTGAGAACGTATTCGTTTCCATTAACAGGAAGAATCAAATCATCTTCAGATAGGTCATGCCATACAAATCCATTCTTGTAGCTTCTGAAACAAATCAAAAATATAATACTAACAATTAAAATAAGAGAAAAGCAGGTATATGTCTGTCTCCCAAATGAAGAAAAGAAAGGACCTTTTGCAAGACCAAGAGTACAAGGAAGCCATGCCTCTGCCTCTCAACACATTAAGCCTCTCAATCACATCTGCAGAACAGACATCACTCAAATAAATAAATACAAAGCAGAAAAGAGAGAATGGTAATTGGAAATAAAAAAAGAACTTTACCCCGAAGATAGAGGCCATGAGGAGAAGAGAGTGGGACTTCTATGAAGTGAGGGTGTTCCAAAAGGCGGTTGCGGCACAGATAGTAAACAACTGCTGCTACTCCTCCTACTCCTACTCCTACTCCTACCTGTTTGTTGCTGCGGTTCTGTTGCTGTTGATATTTCGGGGACCTCTCAGTCCACACTTTGGCTCTCTCCGGACTCACTTGCCTCCTGTTGTTGCTGCTGCTGCTGTACTTCGTCACTCTTCCCTCCATTTGACCAACGCATCAAAACGCAAAAACCCAATCGGAGATCCAAATCGAAGATATTAGCTGAAAAGTGAAATACTTGCGATCTGATGCAGTGGAAACGACGACAAAACGAACGGTGGGGCAGAGTGTGTACTCCAAAGCTTCTAGTTTATTTTGCGAGTAAAGCTTTTGGCTGTTTCCTTAACTAAAGTGAAGCACTGTCCGGGACAGAGATAGGTGTTGTGTTGTGGTGTGGTGTGTGTGTTTCTGGATTTTTGTTTTTATTCTCACAATTAAGGATTTTGGTGAACTTTTATCCTTTTCTGATATGGGATGGATGAAGCTTAGTAACTGTTGAGCAACTGTTCAGCGGTTGAGTGAAGAGGGCACATGTGGTTGTGGGCTTCCTAATGTACCAGGTCAGGCTATGAAAAGCATCCGGTCATGTCAATCACGACAATGACCCAAGTTCGAACTCCTTTCTTTTTCATTTTATTTTTCATTCAAATTCAATAGATTCATTTTTTATTGATTTATTTCGATTATCTGATCTGGGATTTTAGATGGAGAGACCTTTTTTATAAAAAAATAATTAAACATGAATAAAGAGAAAGCGTGTTTAACTAATTTCAATATGTAATTTGACATACTACGAGTCTACAACATGAATCATCCATATTTTCATATCTTTAAAAAAAACTTTTTAAAACTTCTATTAAAAATAATAGCAAAATAATACAATATAAACATTAAACAAGAATTAATTATATATCACTCATATAATAAGTCACTTTTAAATTTGGCACGAACGAATTAAATTTAATTTATATTAATAATTTAAGATAATTATAATAATTTACAAATTTATGTTAAATTTAGCTAGTTCGGTTTAAAATTAAGAGTTAAGTGGTGTCATTGCACAAATACTATTTAATTAGTAAAGTATAATATTCATAAGATGTATATTTTGTTGTTATTTTTGAATTAAATTTTAAGAAAAATAATTTTAAAAACTAAGAAATAAAAATTTCAAAATTGACCGATTTTTTTAATTTCTTTTAAGACATATCATATTCAATTAGGTGCCAAAGGTAATGCACGTGCAGGGACAACGTACAAGGGAGGGCATTCGCATCAGGGCGTAGGTGGTGACTTAGGTTAGAAGGAGGATAAGCCAGATGCGCTCTACGGTGCTCCTTAACTACATTCTAATCTCGATCATCTCCTTAACACTATTCCAAATTTTCGTAGCTTTTACCATTTTCAAATTTTTTAAATACTTCTTTATTTAAATATTTTGTTAAGAAAAATTCACGTTATAACTTTTTAAAATATATTTAATAAATTTCAAATATATAATAATTTATAAATTAAATGATCTGAGTAAAACAATTAATATTAACGATTGAAAATCAATCAAACGATCCATCTAATTATAGCTCAAAATTAGGCAATCAGTTTCGTCCAACAAATCGTTATGAGGATTCCTACCAGAGAAGGTTCATTCACGTACATTCGATTCCTTTAGGTGGCACAAATGATCACCTTCTTAAGTTTGATAGACTGTGAAGCGCAATGGTCCCTTGAATTTATAGCTCATTTCCACTTGTAGGTGTCCCAACCATGCATTGATCGAGTCATGCTGGCACCGTATGTTTAGCAACTGTTAAGACAGTGACCACTCCTGATGTTAGCACATCCTATTAGAAATAGGTTATACGTGGTCCGGCACGTTTCTTTAAGCATCCAAAGATTGACGATGCTTAAATGATGGAGTCCCTGTGGATAAACGATTAAAAAAGTTTCCCTAACCCTTGTCTTATGTACTGTAAAATTTCTTTAAATTGATACTCGATAAATTAATAAATTTTTTTAGATAGTATTTTTTTTGATCTTAACTTAGATCAGTTGAAAATCTAATAAATTTCGATAAGATAATAAAATAATATATTTTCAAAATACCTCTATGTAAATATAGGATCCTATTAATGTCATAAATTAATAATTATATAAACTTACACAAATATAACTAAAATAATTTAGTGAAATATGATTATAGTATTGTTTATTTTTTTCTTAAAATTTAAGTCCAGTTGGAGCTTATCTTGAAGAAAGAACTATTTATCATGTTAGCTTAGTTATCGTTATCATTATTGTTAGTGTTAATGTATAGTTAATTTAGTTATTTAGTAAGCAGTTTTATTTTCAGCAATGTATATAAGACTGGTAAATACTCTTTCGATATCAAGAAGAATACACAGAAAGTTTCTGCATTTTTTATTTCTTCCATATGATAGAGAATTTGTTCATGGTATCATAGAAGAATACGATCCATAGTATCGACGGTTGAGTATTGACGACAAAATGGGGACGAGAATACCAGGTGCCGATCACTCTCCATACGATTGTTTCCAGTTATACAACTTCGATCATCCTGAAATGATGCTTGTTACAACACAATTGACATATGCGAATTTTTACTCTTGGAGTATTTCCATCCGCAACTCTCTTGAAGCTAGGGACAAGCTTGGGTTTATCGATGGTACTTTACCTCCACCATCATGCGAAGCGACGTACAGAAGATGGCGTAAAGTGGATTGTATGGTGAAACAATGGATTCTCAATTCTATTTCGAAGGAGATTTCTGAATCGTACATTACTTGTAGTTCTGCGAAGGCGTTGTGGGACAAGCTTGAAGAAGTTTATGGAGAAAACAATTTGCCGCAATTATTTCAAGTACCACGAGAGATTAATTATGTTGAGCAAGGTAACTCTTCGATAACTGCTTATTACAACAGAATTAATAGATATTAGGATGAGTTAGGCCAACTTATGCCTATACCAGTTTGTAGTTGTCAAGGTTGCCATTGTGGGGTTAATAAAAGATTAGTGGATATAGATAATGCTATCAAGTTAATCCAGTTTTTGATAGGGTTGAATTCATCTTATGATCACATTCGAAGTCAGATTTTGGCCCAAGATCCACCTCCATGTGCGAGTAAGGCTTATTCTCTTATACTGAGAGTTGAAAAACAAAGACAGGTGCATATGATACACGAGGATACAGGAGCTGTTGCTATTTTAGTGAAAGATGGTAGGAATAATAAGAAGGGAACTTTCACCGGAGACAACGTGAGTAGAAATGGTTCTAGGAAGAAAGATAATAAACGAAAAGAAGATAAGCATTGTGATTATTGTTCCTTGGATGGTCATGAGCGGGAAAACTGTTTTAAATTACATGGATATCCCGAATGGTATACAGAGTTAAAGAATAAAAGAGATGTTTCGGGAAAGGGACAGCAGAAAAGCAAGTCTGTGCATATGGTTGATGTACTTGAGAAGGATATGGAGAAGGGATCTGACATACAAAATGGGTCACAGTCATTGTCACTCTTGATTCAGCAGGAACTCGCACGGTTATTGAAGGGGAAGTCATCTGAAGAATCACATCTCTTGAATTTGATACAAACTGAATTTGTAGGTATGTCAAACTTGAGTCTTGCTATTAGATCTGTCCCAACTTGTGAGAATTGGATAGTGGATTCAGGTGCTACTTCATATATAAGTGTAGACGAACATCTGTTTCAGTCATTGGTACCTGTAGACAAAGTCACAAAGTTATTTTTACCTAACGGGGAGGTGAATGATGTTAAATATAGAGGCGTCATAGTTTTGAATGGGCAAATAACCTTGAAATCAGTCCTATACGTTCCTATTTTCAGCAAATTAACCAGACAATCTTCTTTCAATGCGTTATTCTATTCTGAATGTTGTTTATTACAGGACCAGAGGACTGAAAGGGCAGTGGCTAAGGGCAAGGTTTTCCAAAATCTATATTTTTTGGACAGTGACTCTTTCTTCTGTAATAAATCAACTTGTAATGCTTCTTTTACTTTTGTAAACCCCGCAGGGGAGCAAGTATGTAGTGTTCATGATAGTCTTGCTCATAAAACATTATGGCACATAAGATTGGGCCATCCTTCTGATGTTGTAATGCGACATATTGCTAATTGTAACAGTTTTGTGAATAACACAGATTTTGTGTGTGAAGTTTGTCCCCTTTCTAAGCAAGTTAAGACTGTTTTTCCAAGCAGCTTTACACGAGCAGTTATGCTTTTTGAGTTATTATATTATGATATTTGGGGTCCTTATAAAGACATTTCAATTTGCGGGGCACATTATTTCTTGACTATTGTTGATGATCACAGTATATGTACTTGGATATTCTTGATGAAGCATAAGTCGCAAGTTAGTCATCTTCTAGAAAAATTTCTGATCTACATTCAATGATAGTATGATGGTCATGTGAAGATTGTGAGGACTGATAATGGATCAGAGTTTTTGGGTCAAGACACATAAGAATTGTTCAATAACAGAGGTATTATTCATTAGAAGACATGTGTTTATACTCCACAACAAAATGGTGTTATGGAGAGAAAACATTGACATTTGCTACAAGTGGCACGGGCATTATTGTTTCAATCTGGACTTCCAAAGAATTTCTGGAGTCATAGTGTTTTACATGCTGCTTTTCTGATCAATCATTTGCCTAGTAAAATGCTTAATTGGAAGTCTCCTTATGAGTTGTTATCTGGGCAGTAACCCAGTTATACTGACTTGAAGAGCTTTGGTTGTTTATGTTTTGTTGTTAATACTCACCTGCATAAGGATAAGTTGGCACCTAGAGCTTTCCGTAGTATTTATATTGGTCATTCTCCAGGCCAGAAGGGATACAAATTATATGATCTGCAAACCAAATGTTGTTTTGTTTCTAGATATGTGTCCTTCTATGAAAATGTGTATCCGTTTAAGCAGCCTCCGGATAATCATCCACTCTACTGGTAGCTCTGTTACATTACTGTCCGTTGTGCCTGATGATCCTTCCTTGTTGATTTCTTCCGATTTTTCGGTTCCGAATGGTGCAGATGCATCAACTTTGTCGGAGCCGCATGATGAATCTGCGGACCCTGTTGTTGATCATACTGCTCTTCCCGATCCTACAGTCAATACAAGGAGAAGTGTACGAGTTTGACAGAAGCCCTCTTGGTTGCGCGATTTTGTGTCGCAAGTAAGCCTCACCTATCCTTCTTTAAAGAGTTTACCTGTGCAGAGTAGTTCATCTCATACCCCTAATACTTGTTGCTGCTAAGAGTTGGCCCTTGCACCAGTTGGATATTAGTAATGCCTTCCTCCATGGTTTTTTGGACGACGAGGTTTATATACTTCCACCTGAAGGCTATTCCAAGGCAGCTCCGCATGAAGTTTGCAAGTTGAAGAAATCGTTATATGACCTTAAACAGGCTTCTCAGCAGTGGAATGCTTAATTAACTCTCCGTCTTCAACATTATGATTTTCAACAGTCTCAGCATGATCACTGTTTATTTACTTTCCAAAATTCTACTTGTTTTTTTGCTTATCTTGGTCTATGTCGATGATATGCTATTGACAGGTGATTTCGAGAAGGAAATTCAAAAGGTGAAAACGTTTCTGGATGGTACTTTCAGTATCAAAGATCTCTTTCATGTTAAGTACTTCTTAGGTCTTGAGATTGCGTATTCAACCCACGACATGTATATTAATCAACGAAAGTATGTGTTGGATTTGGTTACATCCGTCGGCTTAATGGGTTGTAAACCTGTGTCTACTCCTTTACAGAAGGGTTTATGTTAGGAACCTTAGTCATAGATCGAGTCACAGGATGACGTATAGAGTAATCTTGCAACTCTGTGATATCCCTGTTCTTGTTAGAATTCTTCTTTCTGCCTATTTTGTAAGAAGAAAAGAAATTCGGCTCTAAGGGAGACCGAAACCTTGGACCTCATTAGAGAGAGCTCCAAACCTCTATTTTGATAAAATATGACTTGCCGCTTTATTCATAAAATAACCCTTATATAGGCG
>JANTPM010000245.1:5130865-5147485 GCA_025434745.1 Erythroxylum divaricatum
AGATTTTAAAGAAAACGCTGGCGTTTTGTAATAAGACAGAGTAGGACAGGGTTATTTGCGACAGAGGATCTGAACTCATTTTCTAAAACATCATAGATATAAATTTTGAAACCGAAGGAGGAATTCGTCAATGAGGGAGCATTTTAATGGAAGGAGCTTTTCAATCATCTGATAACTTGAGGACATTTGATACAAAGGGAAGACATTTTAACTTCATTCTTGACATGCCAAATTTGGTTTTTATTAAATCAAAGAGATTATGATTTAAGAGTCCAAGACAAAAAGGGAGATCAAATCCTCATCCTGAAAAGAGAGAATTTAGTGAAACCAAACCATTAAATTTAAGAAATTCAAAAGAATCAACGCATAAACTGAGAGGAGATGGAAACCAAAATGCTCTAATATATTGACAATGCGTAAAAACATGAAAAATGGACTCGTTTTCCACCTTCTGTTGGAAGCTTTAACTTCAAATAATAGAGTTTGCATTGCCTTGGATCATTTATTAGGAAAAGAAGAAATAAAATGACAGGTTGTTTTAACGGTGAACATACCATTAATAATGCATATCCATGTTAAAATATGGTTGAGGTATCAGTTTCAACTTCATAATATATATAGAATTCAGTAATAATTAGAAAAGATTCCACTACCTTAGATTCCTGTTGAGAAAGTATAAACAGTTCTAACAAAGAGAATAAGAAATAAGGATATAATAAATTTCTTAATAAAGTTTGACTAGATCGATATGTTTTCCAGAAATTAAAAGTAATTAACTTAACTTCAATTAATATATATTTTCTCTCTTATAAAATTAAGGTTTACACAAGTTTAATTATTTATAAACTCTAATTAGTATAATTCAATATGAATTATTTTTTATTAAATCTAACTTAATTAAACATGACAGTAATAAAATCTAGAATTTTTTCAAACTTGAAATTCACAAAAAAAGTTTATCAGGCAAGGCCACTTAAAACTTTGAATATTTAGCTCACATGTAAAGTTGGTATATTAGGTTGCAAGACAATTTTGCATTGTTAGCAAAGGCCACTCAAAACTTTGAAAATAATAAATTCTTAACCCTGCACTTACTTTACCCATAACCAACTAACCTATGAATTTGATTCACCTAAAGTTGTTATGTCCTGAAAATTTGTTGTACTTGCGAAAACTCTTTGTTAATAAGAACACATACGTTTAATAGGTGGGCATAGTCTAAATTACATGCTTTAACAACTCCATTTAAAACTCTCTTCTATATAATGTGCTAAATAGAACTTTTGTAGCTACCTACAAAGCAATGGAATGCCAATTGCTTGGAGTAACTATTATTTCTGGGAGCACCCAATCAATCTGAAATGTCCTCCTTCGTAGCTGAAAAAAAAAAGTTGCAAATTTATCTTCAATTTGTTGCTCGTCCAACCTCATTCTATGGATGTTTATTTATTTAATTTCACTAAATTCAGACTCTAAAAGTGTTAGTTGTCTTCATAAACAAAAAATAATGAAGTTTAGATGGATTTGAGATAGAAACAAATGAGTTGATGTTACTTTTGGACTAAATGCCAGTGTCTGGGAGGCACACACCCATGTCAAAAATGGACACAACTATGTGCATGATCATGTAAGCTTCTATAATAATGTGCAAGTTGAAAGGTGACATTTTAGACACGCCCATATGGAGTTAGACATCACCGTAAAAGTTAACATGATCGTATCCTTCGACCGTGTAGGTCAATATGATCGTGTGTCTCCATATCATCAAGTTTTGAAGGGCATGGTCACCATATACGGCCATGTGGGTGATTACATGTGTATAAAATCTTATCCTTTTTTAAGATTAAGAGATAAGAATGAGAAATGGAAGTTGCATGAGATAATGAGCCATGGAAGTTGCATGAGAGAGAAACATATGATGAAAGAAGAATTTTTAAAGTCCAAATAGCATTATTCAATCACAATTTTATTATAGTTCAATCGATTTCTTTAAGAGTAGTATTGGTATGTGTGTGTGTGATTTTTACTCAATTATAGAAGTAAGTGAGGTTGCTTTTGGCTATGGTTATATTTTAAGGTGCTTTTTGCTAGAAACATTAATGCTTGTATTTTGATATTATTAAATTTGGTGTATTCATTTATGGTAAAATCATGCATCCAATTTTTCTTGTTGTTATCTATATTATTTGATAATTTGTTATTAGTTAAGTGAACTTGATGATTTTGTGAGCATTATTGCTTGTAGAGACCTATAATGGAAGCTCTCATGTATTGTAAGGACTTTATGATTAAATCAATATGGACAAAAGTATAAAAGATAATGTCTCCTCTAAATCAGAGAAGATGAAAGATAAAGAGTGGAAGAAGATGAAGTAGAAGACCTTGAAAACTATTAGAAGCAGAAGACCTTCAAAACTATTAGATTGTGGATTCATATAAGCATATTCAACCATATATATTATATCCCAAGAGATATACCTATTAGTCCCTAATGGCAATCAAGAGGTGGCGAGTCGGGTGTTTATAAATTTTAACAAATTTCCTAACCAAAGTACTTAATTAGCAACAATTAATATAAATAAAAGTGAGACAATTACTTAACAAAAATATATGAACTAATTGAACAATAATTTAAAGAGGATAAGGAAGAGAAAATACAAACCGATTTATAGTGGTTTAACAAATAATCTATGCCTATGTCTACTTCAAACACTCTTCTTGAAATTTTACTACAATTCTTCTTTCAAGATAAAAATAATCTTTGTAAAATCTTTTTCAATAAAGAGGAACTCTTTTTATAATCTTTTTTCAAGGTGAAAAGAAACCTCAATTTCACTTGTACTACTCCCAAATAATATAATATATTGCCCTAACTAAATATTATAGTTCAAAATACCTCACTTTATAATTTCAAAATAACTCACTAACACAAATATGATAATAACACTTAAATGATTGAAAAATTCTTTGAAATGTGCATATACAACATCCAAAATGTTCTTGATGCTAAAATCAATAAGAAAATACCTATTAATAATATTTTGGTACCCAAAATAACTATTGGAGCAAAGAACTAGTTATTACAATGGATACATTTAATGTACTGGTTGACTAGTATGCATTTACAGTACTAAAATCATTAGTTGTTGGGACACTAATCGACCAATAACCTATATTGGTCGATTAATATGACAGACTGCTCAACCATTACATCAACCAATATTACAACAAACTCTTAATACTTCAAATTTAGTAACTTTAGCTTATATTGATTAACCACTAACCTAAATAAATAGATCAATCACCTTAAATATATAATTTTAACAACTTCAAATACTTAAAACTAATTTGCAAATATGATTAAAACTCTTCTAAAAAAATTTCTAAAGATTATTTAAAAGATCAAGAGACTTTTACGTTAAAATCAAAAGCTTTAATGCTTATTGATGAATTAAAAGACTCATGCAATAAAGTAAAATCAAATGTTTATACATAGTGTACCTTTTGAATCTTCAAATTAGAGCTTACAAATAATAATACAAAGTGTTAAATGACCTTGGTAAGCCTAATATTCTTTTGTTCTTATTTTGTTCTTTATTTTGTTTAATGTTAACTTTAACTTATCTTGTTCAACTTTATACACGATCTTCTTAAGTTTATATCTTCATTTTGGGCAAAATAAAATATTGACTAGCACATGATCCAACATCCTTCTCTGTAAGATTTTATATAATTTTCTATTTTATTTTGTTTTTTATTTCAAAGTTTACTCAATCTCTTTGATTCCTTTCCTATTTTGTTTAGAAGTTTGTAAATTAGATTTCCTATTTCTTTTGGAAATATTCCTAAGATAAATTAAAGTTTCTTTTTTCTTTTAAAAGTCTTCTAAGGATAGAATTAGAGTTTCATATCTTGTTTAGAATTCTTCCTAAGAAGAATTGAGGTTTATATAAACTTGTTTAAAAAACTTTTGAAGGAGATTAATAAAACTTTCTATCAATAACATTTATTTTTTCTGTGAGAATTTTTATTTTAAAATTTTTGTATTAGAATTGAGTTTGTTTATCTATTCCCTCTGTGTTAAAATCACAAATTGCAAGAGAGAATTCGATCTAACAAAATTGAATTCACAATATAAAGAAAGTTAAAAAAGAACAAAATAAGTTTGACATAGGTTGATTGATTTCTCTAGAAAGTGATTTTGTTGTATTGTGCTTGTATTGGTTTAGGATTGTCCTTTTTTCATTCTCATGGTGTTGGTGAATTTATAATCCTTTTATCCTTAAGCAATTTTTTGCTATAATTGCCCAATTCTTTGATTTTTCATTGTTCATAAATTCTCTAGTTACACATTTATTAGGCTTCTATTTCTAGACTAATTTTATGGCCTTTTAAGCCATAAGCATTGTTAGCATTATACGTAGTATTGTGGATGCTTCAGTTGCCCATTTACCAATAATATATATAATGATATAACATAAGTAAAATGACTTTCAAGTCACACAGTTATCTTTAAAACAATATTAGTAATGTACTAGTATAGATATCTTATTATCTACCAGGTTACAAATATGATAAAATAAACTTTTTTTGTTCTTTTAGAGCTTAATTTCTTTATTTTAACTTCAAACATTCTTAAAATAATATTATTATGATTTCTGATCATTACAGCTAAGAAAGCATTTGTTTAATTTAACTTAATCTACTTAGATTTATCTTAAGCCGTCGACAAACCCCTTCCAACTTGATCATCCAGTTCGTCTGAATAGCCCATAAGTTCTCCAACCAAGGTTTTGCTAAACAACATTAACATGGATTGGGTCCCTGAATTTGGGTTCTGAACTGAGAATTTGTATAACTGAGCCAATGAATATTTTTTAAAAAACTCAGTTCGATTTTTCCGGATGTTTAGCGTTGCTTACTAAGTACAATTTCACAAATCGTTACTCGTATGCTCTGTAGGTACATGTCGTACTTAGATTAGCTTAATAGAATTATTTTCTAATGCGACTGTTTAAACCAACTTTCACTCGCATACCAACCCAATTTGAAAGGACATTGGGGTCCCATTCCGCGGCATGGGCCTAAAAGCTAAAAGTGTGATGAAGAAAGGAAAGCAGAGACCAAAAACTGTAACTTCCGGATACTGGTGGAAATGACCAATCTCAAACCCCAGTTAAATCTTTTCTCAACTCGAGCCAACTTGGAATATCTTCTCTAGATAGACTGATCAAACTTCTATACAAAAATGCTAGATCAGTGCGATGCATCTTACATTTCCGATTCCCTAATTAGTGGTTTAGAAATGATTATAAAATATGTAATATGTGGAATTTAGTGGATTCTAGTAATCAGTGGAGGAGTATCCGTCGATTCTTTGTCTCTACTGGTGACTCGAAACCATTATAAAGGATCCTCTTTCTATTACACCCGTTCATGGTGTTGCTGAAAGAGTCTTGGTGGAGGAGTGGCGGCAGAAGAGGTGGTGTTTTTGGTGAAGGGATGGTCACTGGAGGGATTTGAAAGGACTCCAGTGGTGGTGGAGGGTGTCTCCATTCTGGAAGTGGTCCAGCCAAGAGCAGAGTTTGCAAGAGTGGACCGGCTTTCATCACAGCCTGCAAAAGCTTTCCCTTTTCAGGCAATGGCTTTTCAGGGACTAAGTCTGCTGTTTCTTGAGGTACTGTTGTAGTTGGGAATAGTTGACGTTGTGGAATTGGATCAATTACAGGGGATGAAACGATGCTCTCTTCACAATCTGATGACGATAGGCCACTGTTGGAGTCAACCCCCTTTCTGGGTTCGTCTTCAACTTCTGAAATGCCAGAGAGAGGAGCATTCTGGCGCTGCTGTTGGAGCAAGAGCTTTTCCAGGACAAGTATTTGGTATTTCTCTTGTGCCTCATCTCTTTCTTTCGTGGTTTTGCTAAGTAGATCTTCGAGATGTAGCAACTGGTCATCTCTCTTTCGAAGCTCTTCTTGAACTGCTAGCCTTGTCTGCTCAAGCTCCACACTTGTATACAGAAGGGACTGTCTCAGTTCTTCCATAGTCTGTAGTCGAAATGAGCATTGCCAAGCACGGTTTAGCTACTTAACACCAAAAACAGAGAAATCCTTTTTTCCTAATAAGAAGCTCGAAACACAGTTATATGGCATAGTAAATGAAATTGAAGAAGATGTCTAACCTTTCCTTGGCAGAAATAGTTCAAAACAGAGTTTCTCTGGTTCTCCATGCTGAATCTTGGGACCGATAGGTACAGAGGGTTAGAGTGGAGAAATGTGAGGGAGGAATTTTGAGTGGGTTGGGTAGATCTTATAACCACTTGCCTCTACTGTTCCTTTCGTGCCTTCACTATTTCTTTTCTCAGTAGGTGTTAGACAAAAGCAGAAGAGGCCAAAGCTTATCAATGCCAATTCTACGTATATCCTAAGATCTATCTTTCTCTCTCCCCGAGGGTCAGCATTTGGTACCGAGTCTATTGTTCCATGTACAAACTAGAATAAAGAATCAGATATTAGCGGCGAAAGCGGGAAGAGCCCGCACTTGCCTTTACACAATGTCGTGTACTTTTCTTGCCACTATTCATCTAGGGAAGATAGTGTAGTGATGTTACCTTAAAACATGCAAGAAAGTTGTGTACTCTCAGGTCAATTTGTAACAATTTCTTTTGAAAATAACTATGTAATGCCATGAGAATTACGTTTACTCCATCAACCAACACTCAAAAACATCAAACAACAGGAAAAATTAAAAAAAATTAAAGAGGAGAAGAAGCATCTGAAGGTTAAAGAGAGGGAAGCTCTCGAATGTTCTAATAAGACAAGAACAAAATGAAGCAAATTAAGACATATGCACGTGAGAAACACATGACAAACTCAAGTCAGAAGCTTTACAACTCAAAGCATCGTCGTATTACATACATCAGAAGCCAAAATGCAGCAACTATAATATAATACGCACAATAGAAGAAGAATGGATTAGTTGATCACGTGACAAGCACGTGCATGTCATCAGACTCAGTCAAAGCAAAACTAAAGGCAACTGATTCAGATCCTATAAATAAGACAGAAATCAAGGCTTCAGACAGATGACATTTTCTCATTACATTGTATTCAATTATTTGTGAGTGTAAGAATAGAGTGAAGAAAAATATCAAAGAGTGCTAGGGTACTTATCTATGGGTACTAGGAGAGTTTTGAAGACTCTTTACAAGTGTTTCTGAAAAAAAACTCAATCTCTGTACAACTTTTCCTCCTCTTTTTGATATTAGTTGAAACCATATTAGTGGGAATCTTAGATTTAGATAGCACCGAAGCTATCGAACTAAGAAATTCTGGTGTTCTTTAATATTTCTCCAATTCATATTACTTGCAAGTACAACATTCTTTATCAGTCTTTAAAGATTTAAAACAACAGTATAGCACAACTATTCTAACAGAAGTGGTATTAGAGCATTCGGAAACCTCTTGGGACATTGCCTTACTACTGGAAGCTCAAAGATCATTAAGAACATTCTGTAAGTAAAAGTCTTTTATTTCTTTAAACTACAATCACAATGGTAGGAAAAGAAATAGATGTATTTACTAGAAAAGAAGACTTCCCCATCTAAAAACTACAAATGCAAGCTTTTCTTGAGTCCTATGAATGATATGGGGCTATTGAAGATCAGTATGATGTTGAGACTGATCCAGTAAAGATATTTAAAATGCAAAGACTTGCACACTGCAAGTTAATGCTTTACTTATCACCAACAGTGATAAGAAAAGTGCAGAATTATAACACTGCACAGAAGCTGTAGATCAAACTTGATAAAATTTATGCAAAGAGGTGTCTTTCTAACAAGATGACACTTATCCACAATCTTGCTAACTACAAGATGAATATCTCTATCTCTTTAGATGACAACTAAGACTATTTCTTTAAGTTAGTACAAGACTTAGAAGCTACAGATGAAAAGATATTTGAGGAGCATCAAGCTGTAGTACTTTTAAAGGCTTTACCTTCTGAATTCAATGCATTCAAGAAAGTAATTAAACATGTTAGTGGAGAATCCCTGACAATCAAGAGGGTGTTAGACTCACTAATGAAAGAAATAGTGGATATTAATCCATTTAAGAAAGAGGTAGAAGTAATGTTTGTAGAAAATAATCATGACAAAAAGTCTCATAGGAAAAATAGCAAGAAATGAAAGTGGCGGAAAGGAAGTGGAAAGGATAAGCACACCAAGGAAGATGAGGAAAAGAAGAAAAAGAAAAAAAAAGGAAAGAAGTGCTTTTATTGTGATAAGAAGGGACATTTTGCAAGGGATTACAGAAAGAAGAAAAAGGATAAGGCTGCAGAAAGTGGAGATGCAGGAAATGTAGAGAAACCAGAAGACTTAAGTGGTGATGAGATTTTGGCTATCACTGATGACAGTGAAGACCTGAGTAGAGAATGGATTTTTGACTCAGGCTGTACCATGCATGTGACACTACATAGAGACTGGTTCACTACATTCGAACTAGTCACTGTCAAGGTCAAAATGACAGATTTTAGGCAGCAAAGGATAGAGGAGATTAGAAGTGTCTCCATCAACATATTTGATAGAAAGAGAAAGATCCTAAGTAATGTCAGATTTGTACCTGGAATAAGGAGAAATCTGATTTCTGAAAGCTTGTTTGATAAACAAGACTTTTAGATCATATCAAAAGATGGACTCAGGGAAATTGAAAAGGGTGGGTTGTATTATGTTATAGGCTTAACTGAAGTTAATCAAGTTACATAGAAGGGAAATAATGAACCAACCAAGCAATGACATACAAGGTTAGGTCATGCAGGGAACAAAAATTTGTTCCACCTCTCTAAACAAGGATTAATCCCTAATCAAAACCTATAGAAGCTGAAATTCTATGAATCATGTGTGCTTGGAAAACATTATAGATCCAGTTTTCAAAAGGGAGCACAGAGGGCCAAAGAGATAGTCAAAGAGATCATGAAATATGCTCATAGTGATCTTTGGAGACCAGCTCAAGTACCTACTACAGGACAGAATTTATATTTTATACATGTCTATTATTGATGACAAATCTAGGAAGTGTTGGGTATATCTAATGAAGAGAAAGGATGAAGCATTAACAAACTTCATGAAATGGCATACACTTATAGAGAATCAGACTCGGAAGAAGTTAAGATGCCTAATGACTGACAATAGACTAGAATACTGCAATAATAAGTTTGAGGAGTATTGTAGAAAGAAAGGAATCTTAAGGCACAAAATAATGAGAGCTACACCTCAGCAAAATTGAGTAGCTGAGAGACTCAATATGACTCTCTTAGAAAAAACCAGGTGCATGCTACACTCTTCGGGTTTCTCACACTCTCTATAAGAAGAAGCCATTAGGACTGCATCTTATCTAGTTAATAGGTTCCCCACCTCTACTAATGATTACAAGACTCCACAAGAAGTTTGGAATTGTAAGAAACTTAACCTTTCTTACCTTAGGACTTTCGGATGTGCAGCTTATACACGTTAGAAAGAAGGAAAATTGAAACCTAGAGCAATCAAGAGATTTTTCCTATGCTATCTAGAGGGAGTTAAAGGATATAAGATATTACTACTCTAAAAGGGAGGCTACAAAACTATCATAAGCATAGATGTAATCTTCAAGGAAGATGAATTCTCTCTGTTGAACAAAAATTTCTCAAATTCAGATTTCCAAAGGGAAAGTCAGGAGCAATTAGGATCACTGAATCAATCAGTCCCTTTCTATGTACCACCAAAAACTGATGAAGGTGGGATTACTCAACCTATAGATGTGGAGCCTATACAAGGCACTACACATCATGAACAAGGGACAGAAGAGACTAAAGGTACGGGTGAAGAGGAAACCCACACATAACTACAATTGATCCTCAAGGAAGTCTATATGACTATCAACTAACAAGGGACAGACAACCAAGACATAGAATCCCTAATAGGAGTTACAGTGACTTAAACTTGGTTGAATTTGCATGCCTTATGATTGAAACTATATAATACAGGGCTCCTAAAACCTATGAAGAAGCCATGAGAAGTGAGGATGCAAAACAGTGGAAGACAGCTTGTGAGAAAAAAATATTCTTCTCTACTGAAGAACATGACTTGGACTTTAGTCCCTAGACCTCCTAAAGTTAAACTAATTGAGAACAAATGGTTGTTCAAGTTAAAAGAAGGAGTAACAAAAACAAAACCTAGGATTTACAAGGCTAGGTTTGTAGCTAACGGGTTTAGACTGAAGGAAGGAATTGACTATGAGGAGATATTCTCTCTAGTAGTCAAATTCAAAACAATTAGGCTTATACTAGTTCTAACTACTCTATATGACTGGGAAATCCATCAAATGGATGTCAAGATAGCTTTCTTATATAGAAAGCTTGAGGAGACAATCTATATGAAGCAACCAATCAGATTTGAGGAGAAAAATAAGCTAAATTATGTCTATCTATTACAAAAATTCCTATATAGGCTTAAACAAGCACCTAGGCAATGGAATAAGAAGTTCCATGAGATTGCTGCTAGTATGAACTTCATTAGAAATTCATATAATTACTAACTATACTTTAAGGATCTAGGAATGACTAAAGAAATATTCATATTGGTCTATGTACATGACCTAATAATAACAGGAAAGGGTTTGAATAGAATTCAAAAAGTGAAGTCTGATCTATGCATTCACTTTGAAAGGAAAGACTTGAGAGAGGCTAAAAAACTTATAGGAATGAAAATAATTAGAAAAAGGAGGGAAGGAAAGCTTTGGTTTGTTCAAAGGAATTATATAAAGAAGATCTTAGCTCAATTTAACATGGAACAAGTTAAACTTAGTTTTGTTCCCTTAGGATCTCATCTACAAATGGTATCTGACAAGAGTCCTAAGACTGAGGATAAACAGAGTGCAATGACTCAATATCCCTATGATGTAAGTATTGGAAGTATAATGTACCTTATGTTATGCACAAGGCCTAACCTAGCTTATGTCATTAGCGTCCTAAGCAAATTCATGGCCAATCCAGGTTTGGAACACTGGCAAAGGTTCAAGCGTGTTCTCAGATACTTATCTGGAACCATTAAATACGGACTATGTTTTTCTAAAACAGAACTAACTAAATGCAATTACTTGTCTTTATATGGTTTTGTGGATGCAACTTATGCAGCAGATAAAGACACAAGAAAGTCTATTTCAGCATACACTTTCACATTATCAGCAAACACAATCAGTTGGAAATCACAGCAGCAATCAGTAGTGAATTTATCAACCACATAGACAAAGTATTATGCTATCACTGAAGAAGTAAAGAAGCTAACATGGCTAAAAGAAATCAACACTGATATCACAAAGCCAGTCATATATACGGACTATCAGAGTGCACAGTACTTAGTAGAGATCCAGTCCTCCATGAAAAATCTAAGCATATAGATGTGCGACTCCACTTTTTCAGAGAACAAATCACAAAGGGGTCTTCAACCTAGAGAAAATCATATGAGAAAGAAATCCATCAGACTTCGGAACTAAGGTATTAACGCAAAAGAAATTCACTTTCTGTAGGGATTACTTACAGATTAGTGAAGCCCCTTGACACCGAAGGACATTTCTTCCGATCTCACAAGTGTGGCGAAAACTAGGTTTTAGATTTCACCCTCATTTAATGACTTGGCATATGTATAAAGAAGGGCTGTCGTTTTAGCCGTGTTTGTACAGATAAATTTTTGTGACTGATAAATGTCCTTTTTTTGAACTAATGATGATTTTGGTAATTAATAATATGTTTTAGGAACAACTAGAAAATTGTGGTTTAAGAATTATTGAAGTGTCACATTAGGTTGTATCATAGTGGATTTATGTTTCTAAAGATGTTATTAAAGGAAAAAAAACTAATGTTGTATTTTTTGTCTTATCTAGGATGGTTTTACGAGATGATACCACTGGCCTAGAGTTGAATATGGAATTGGATAATTTGATCCATGCTCCAAATGTGCGTGATCATGGGGATGTAAGAACAAATCGAGTAGAAGGAAAGATGCCAATGCTATAGAAAATGATACAATTTTTTTAGATGATTAACATGCTATTATTACAGCTCTAACCTAAGGTAATTTTAGGGTAGATAGCAACTACAAGCATATCCATAAGATGGTTGTAATAGAGTTTTAAGGTAATACTAATCCTGAGGAGGTTGAGGCATGGTAGGAGGAGACAGACAATATTTTAAATCATCTGGAGCATACCTTTTAAAGAAGGTTACAATACATTATTTCATTATTCAGGGGCAATATACTGATTTAGTGGAAGTCATAAATAGATCTTACGTGGCATGAGAGATAAATTGGTAGGAGTTCTAGAGAGAGTTTAGAGATGAATATACTCTGCGGATATATCAGGATCGAAATAAGATGGTAAAAAAGAGATGTCAATGGTAGATTATGAGGCTCGCTTTGCAACATTGTTTAAGTGCATTAAAGGCTGTGGAAAATCCAAAGGAAAGATGTTACCGATTTAAGCAAGGTTTGAGGATGGATATCCATTTAGGTTTAAGAGATGCTACTTCTAATTTCAAGAAGATACTAGAGATTACGCTCAGAGTAGAGAATGTGATAAAATAAGATAGAAGGAGAGGAGAGCTAAAGAGACAATCAGAGAGTCATTATGGTGAGGGGAGTTGATATGTTAAGAGGGAAGCTAGTCATTCATGATCTACTAGTGCAGGGTCTAGTAGAGTCGATGCCATATCAAACAAGAGTTGTAGTTTCTAACAGTTTAGTGGAGATCGAGTAGCTAGAAAGGATTCAAGACAGTATAACACAACTATTGTACCATTAATTAGACCCAACAAAGGGGTTAGTTAGAGATTCAGAAGACCTTTTAAAAGAAGAATTAAAGGGTTATAGAGTTGTGCTACTTGAGGGAGATCAGTCAAGTATGTTATATTTATGAAGAGCGGGGGCACTTACAAAGGAGATGTTTGATAGTAAGGAGGAGGTTGGGAGTTAGAGTGGTGTTTTTGGTTTGGGTAGACATTCACGTATAATTAGTATCAGAGATGGTTATAAAGACATTAGATGCAAACTAGCAGTGATTAGAGGTACTAGTGGGATATCCTCAGCACATGATCAAACTCAAGTGAAGATATACCACACGGCGAGGGAGAAAGCACTTGCAGCTAACGATGTCAATTTTGGTTTGATTTCATTATTTGATATTAAAGCTTATGTGTTAGTAGACCCAAGATCTATACATTCTTACATTTCTTTAGGGTTTGCCTCTATAGTTTCAGAAGAGGTTAGTCTATTAGGATATGACCTAAGAATTAGTTTCCAGTAAGAGAGTGTGTGTGTTGGCCCATAAAATCTTATTTATTTATTTATTAAGCATGATTTAAAATAATTTTGAGTTCTGGATAGATTAATTATTTTGGAGTTAATTGATATGTCAAGTTAGTAGAATTTATGGCCTGGGTTAATGGAATTAAAATGTTAAGTAATAAGAATGTTTAAGGGTATTTTTGGAAGATCACTTAAGGTTAAAAGAACATAACCTTATAAAGAAGGATAAAATGGACTTTTTGGGCTCATTAAGGGTAAAAAGGGGAAGAAGAATGATTGTCTTACAACTAAATAAGGAGAAAACGAAAATTGAAGAGAGGAAGAGAGACAGTGTCGTGGGAGAAGAAGAAAAGAAGAGAAAGCTAAACTAGGTTTCAAACTTTCTTAGTTTTAAAGAATGATTTTGAAGTTGTTCAAGAAAGGAAAAAGAAATAGGAAGAATAGAGCTTCCATTTGAGATAACAAACTCACTAATTGGTGAATATTCAAGGTAAGTTTATGTTTAAATTTTTGGATTTTTGGAAGGGTTTTCATTTATGAAGCTTAAGAAATGCATGGATTTAAGTATTCTAGGATCAATTTTAGTGTATATATTTCTTTGTGTTCTCAATTGGAATTCCTATTAAATTGGGATTTTTGCCAATATTGAAGGAAATCAAGAGGAGAGGCAAGAGGAGCAAAACGAGAGGCATCTTTGAGAAATTATTAAGCAAGGAATTCAAGGTGGGTTACATTTTTATAATTGAGTAATAAGCCATTAATGTTTCTTCCAAATCAAGAAAATTAAATGATTTCAATTGTTTAATAAATGTGCATTTATTGCTCTTTGAATGCTTTGAGAAAGTACTATGTGTTTAGTATGTGAATATTGTGTTGATGATTTATGAAAAGAATATGAAAATTATTTTTGAAAAGTTACTATGTTTATAAAATCAATTTTCGAAAAAAGTGTTGTTTTGGGAAACAAGTTTACAAGTTATGAAATACATGTTATGTGGGTTTGGTTTGGTCCATTCTATATGTCAAGTGCATTTCAACTAAAGGCTTCTCCCACCTGCCCATTAGTGGCATAGAGTTCCTTTATGGACTCCCTTATGTTTACAACTACGCAAAACCATTATGTGGGATTGTGTTAGTTCATTCTATTCACGACTAGACAGGATTATTACATGGGAATATGTTAGCTCGTTATATTTATAGACCTCCCAAACCATTTTGATGTGCTTATGTGGTGACAAGTTTATTGAATGCATGTTTTGGGTTGCTTATAAATTGTTTGATAAATTAAGAATTGGAAAATATGAGTTTCATGATTCATTATGAGGTTTTTCAATGGTTTTTGCTTATTACCGATTATAAAACTTTTACCCACGAGCTTTAAGCTCACCCAACTATTCCTCCCCATCTTTAGGTGATGAGAAAGAGATCGAGTGATTGAGCATAATGGCATTATTTCGGATTATGCTTATTTTGTATTTTAAGTTAGTTTTTGTAAAACAAGGCTTTAGTTGCATTTTGAACAATTCTACTTTGTGTAAATTATGTATTTTTAAATTAGGATGTGTTGTGGCTTGAAATGCCCATTAAAGTTTTGTAAAAATCTTATCTTTTGATGATAATGAACTATGATTGTGTTTTTGCTCATGACTCAAAATTTGTACATTGCATTTTCAAGCATTCATAGGGGTAAGAATTTGTATTCTGACTTTTGGGGAAAAAAATTGTATTGATCTAGGTTGAATTAGACAAAGTTGTCTACTTGAAAGTTGTAGTTTATCTTTCTATATTTCCAAAGATATAAAGTATGAAGTTTTTGGATATTGGAATTGAGAGATATGATCATTATAAACTATTAATGCTGCACAGGATGCATATAGGACAACTATAGTAAAAGATGAGAATTAGTTATATGTGATGAATCAAATGAGTTGAGATTTGGTAGTTTAATGAAATCAATTTGGAACTTGAATGTTTAAAGAGTGATATTGCATTAGAAGAAGAGAATTTGGGAAGATTATGAGTGAAAGTGATGTTAGAATTGATGTAGGAATCACTGGAGATGCTTTGGAGGGAGTTTTGTCTCACCCGTTAAACGAACCTTCTCAGGTCTAAAAATGTCCCCAGGCCAATCCATTTCCATTAAACGGACATTAGGTCCATTAAACGGACCTTCACTGGTCTGGAAGACGCCTTAGACCCCGTGTGTGTTCGTTAGGTATAGTGTATATCTGTTTAACTGACATACATTGTATACTTTCGAAAATTTGAGATTTTGACCCTCTAGAAGAAAAAATCTCTCTTAAGAGTCTTCACAAATTGTAAATCTTGAAGTCCTCTTTAAAATAGTCCTAAAATGACCTTAATCAAATATCTCCAGTGAAAGTTATACTAATTGTCCCAAACAGGTACAATATGATTGAGGACATAAACATGTTTGATTCTTTTGGCCATAACTTCATCATCCGACCTCCAAATGAAGTGATTCTTGACCCAATAGATTCCTAACATATTTTTCTATCTCTTCATAAATATTGGTAGCCTTTGGTATTGATTTGAAAAAGACTGATAGAAAGAAAGCGAGGGAATCAGTTGGAGGAGTATGATTTGGTTATGAATATACTTTGGCCTTTTAAGCATATCTTGATCTATTTTGATCAAATAGTAAACTTTTGGGAAGTTATAAGAATGAAGATGAACTGATGTTGGCTAAGGATATTATATGAAAACAAACCTACAAGGTAATACGTATGCTCACATTTTATGACATCCGTGTAACATCCTATCACCAATGGGAGAGATAAAATAGTAAATTTGGATCGGGTTGTGTTTTGGTACACAAGATTGTGCATGCACTCGTGACAATTCCCAGTTTTGTGTCTTTATGAAAATGAAAATTTGTGTGTGTCGATTGAACTGGAGTGATTTATGTGTATTCAGCATTAAATTGCAAAGTGGGTACCGATGAGATTTTCGGTACATTGACTATACAACTGACACTCAAATTAAAGACATGATTTAGGAATTTTTGTTTAGCAAGAGTAATTGAAATGGGAAAGGTTATGAAAGTCAAAGCAAATGAATTGACTGAATTGGAAATTGATAGGCATGAAAACGAGTGTTTCTGAAAGAATTGAACTTTAATTCAGCCCCTACGAATCTGAATTTCTGAATTGGAGTAGTAAAGTGATAAGAATTTGGATAAGGGCATTTTGGGCAAGATACTTAAGGGTATAAGACTTAAGGTTAAAG
Source organism: Erythroxylum divaricatum (assembly GCA_025434745.1). Lineage (NCBI taxonomy): Eukaryota > Viridiplantae > Streptophyta > Magnoliopsida > Malpighiales > Erythroxylaceae > Erythroxylum > Erythroxylum divaricatum. Next base: position 5,147,448 of record JANTPM010000245.1, read on the forward strand.
GAAGGGGCAAAATGGACTTTTCATAAATTGAAATGGTA
>JANTPM010000245.1:5189088-5200651 GCA_025434745.1 Erythroxylum divaricatum
GTAATCCTTCCTTCTTCTTAACCAACCTCCAAACCAACCACTATTAATGGTAATGACAATGGTAATCCTTCCTTCTTCTTAACCAGCCATTATAATTATATGATAATATTCATTCTCATTCTTTACTATATTTATTCTCATTCCTATTATCATTCTCCTATACTAACTAACCCCGCTGATAAATTTATGTTAATAATAAGAAAAATGGAAGTAACGTTGCCTAAAGTTTTGGTTCTATTCGCCTGTCCCTAAAGCTGTCAGACTAGACCAGCGGCTCTCATTCATTTTCCGGGCGGGAAGGGAAGATTCGGAGTGATTGATTGATTATGAATTGGCAAGTGTACCGGCACATTTTGTTATTTTGTTATTTGTCAACATTTGTGAAGAAGTCCCCTGCTTTTTGGTTTTTTATTTCAACTTCGACCCTCTGCAACGTGATATGTTGGAAGCGGATTCTATCTATGACACGATTGCAAACTAACATGTGATGCCTTCCAGTATTTTTCAATCAAATTTATCCTTTTCTTACAGTTGTTTGGTTCTTTTCCTTTCCAGGTCCTTGAATCTCTTTTTCTTTTAGACTGAATCTATCTCTTTTTCTTGCTTTTGGGTTTGATGAATTCTAGGCAACAGTGTTGGACTTGCCCAAAAAGAGTACACTACAGGTTTGATATTTAGTGGGTTTTCAACGTCGTGGTCTCACCTTTACCCTCTTTGAATCTTTCCTTCAAGTTCGAAATCTCAGATATCTGTCTGCTTTCTCAAGTTTTGGCTTCAAGAGATCTGTTTACTGATTCTGACTATTCTGTATGGACACTGGACATCAATGCTTAGCCTTTAATGCCCATGTAATCTTCTGAATCCTGAAGTCATTACGATTCAGCGAAAATCACTCTAGTTCTGCACAAAATTTTTGCCAAAAGATATGATCACCGCTTAACTGTCCTCATCCCCCATTACTTCTCTCGAACTGTTTTCACACCGATCTTTCAATTCTCTACGTTCGATAGAATCTTTTACTATCTTTATATTATTGCTATTTGAAGAAATAGTAGCTGAAAAAGACTGCTCTTTTTGAACTAATACTAAGTGAACACTTGGAATTTTGGCCCCATCTAGGGCAGAGCATATATGGAAGCTGTCAAAGCGAGAGGGCAATGTAAGATTAGAAAGAGAGGGAACTCATCATCTTCCTCATCGTCATTGGTCAAGAAGTACAGATTCAAGCGAGCTATTTTGATTAGAAGGAAAGCTGGGTCTACGACACCTGTACCAGCCTGGAGGACAAGCACAAAACCTCCCAATTCTATAATGCCAAATGATGAATCTAACAAGTGTCAGTTTTCCCTCAGTGGCCGCCAAGCCAATGAAGTTTCTGTTTCTTCAAGAAAACTGGCCGCTGCTCTGTGGGAGATTAACGGAAACCGTTCTACTGCTGAAAAGGAATTGGAGCTATTACAGGACAAGAAAGAGTTGAGAAGTGGGAAAACCTTTTCAAGGTTGCCACATTTGTCTGATCCATCTCACCATATCATTTCAGAGGTGGAAAATCTATTCGTTATCTCTTATTTTCTTGTACCGATCTGTATAAAGTTCTTGTCTTATGTATTTCTTGTTTCGGTTCTGCAGAAGATTGATCGTTCTAGAGGAGATGATCACTGGACAAGAACATCGGTGGTGGTTTCAAGGAAGCATCAACTTGCTGATTGTAATATGGAAAACTTGGACTCTATTAATAACGCCCGTTTGATCGAGGTAAACAACATATTTTTTCTATTAATGATATAGATACATAATTATCCGTAGGAGCTTTTGCACTTGACAAGTTTCATTCTTTTCCACAAAATACAGATTGAAGCTGAAACCGGAAGGAAAGTTCACAACACAGAAAGTACAGATGGAATTAAGACTTGTTTGAAGGATGTCAGTAACAGGCTTAGAACATCCAAAGAGCTTGTGAGAGCTCTGAGCCATATATGGGGTCTTGAAGAGCATCATTCATCAGGCATGTTCCTTGTCTCTGCTCTAGGAGTTGAACTAAAGCGAGCACGAGCCCAGGTCAACCAATTGATTAAAGGGCAGCGATCCACTCGCGATGAATTTGATGACCTGATCAGGCGTTATGAAGAAGAAAAGGCAGCTTCGAAAAGCAGAGAGCGGAAGAGAATTCAGAATGCCATAGCACACATTGCAGAGGAGCTTGAAGTAGAGAAGAAACTAAGATCGCAAACTGAAAGATTGAATAAGAAGCTGGGTAAAGAACTGGCAGATACAAAGGCATCTCTGTCAAAGGCCGGGAAAGAGCTTGATGCGGAGATAATGGAGCAAGTCTGTGACGAATTAGCCAAAGGGATTGGAGAAGATAGAGCCGCGGTAGAGGAACTGAAGAGAGAATCAGCAAAGGTTAGAGAGGAAATAGAGAAAGAGAGGGAAATGCTACAACTAGCCGATGTGCTGCGGGAAGAACGAGTACATATGAAGCTCTCGGAGGCAAAATACTATTTCGAGGAGAAAAATGCAGCCGTGGAGTGCCTAAGAAATGAGCTCGAGATGTACGTAAGGGAAACACTTGGCACAAAAAATAAGGGCAGCTCTCCAAATTATGACCGGATAAAGGAACTTGAAGCTTACCTGGAAAACATCAAATTTGGATCATGGCAGAGCTTGGTGACAGAGCAAAACGAAGAGGAGGCAGTAGCAGATGGAGATAATTCGGTTGACAGTGACCTTCATTCTATAGAATTAAACGTGGACAAGAGCAGCAGAAGTTACGAATGGAGTTATGCCTGTGAGGATAATCATTCTCTAAGAAATCCAATACTGGTATTGGCAGACAACGGTATCAAGGCAAGGAAGTCGATATCTGACAATATTCACTGGGAAAGCATTTCGTTGCAGAGAAGAGATGGCAGTGGCATTGTGAATTCATAAGTAAAAAGCAGGAAACTCTTGATGCGAATGAATGATTGGACCTACCTGAGCTTGGCATTGAAATATATACGAAATATACACCAATACTGCAAACTTACTTTTTTCTTTTCAAAAATGAGATTTGCTCTGTTGTTCCATGTCTTCTATAAACTTTCGGGGTTTCGTTGGACACACTCTTAGTATCTCTTAAGTTAAATTCCTAAATTAGTGATACAATTTATATAGAAACTGTTAACACTTCTAACCATTCGGTTATAAAAATTTTATTTTGTCTGTTCTATTTATTTTAATAATTTTTGTTATAAAATAGATAATTTTTTAATTAATATATAAAATTTTGTAAATTAATTAATTTTTAAAATTAAAATAAATCATTAACTTTTATTTATCAATTTTTTAATTAAATTTTAAATTAAAAATTATCTCTTTTAATTATATTTTAAAATTTTAAAATTTATTTAATTTTTAACTAATTTTATGATAATTTAATATCGATTAAATCTTTTAAATCTTAAAACTCTCGTCTTATTAATTTAATTTTCGGTTTGAGTTTTAAAACATGATTTTTAGCTACTATTTATGTAATTCTATGCATTAATTTTAAATTATTCTTTATAATTTATCAAATTTAAAAAATTATTAAATTTGGTATTCATCTAATTCAAATGTCAATAATTTGAATTTGAGTTTAATTATTATTAAAATTGATTCGTTAATTTTGAGTTTCACACACCCAAACTCATCAGTTCCTACTCTACACGACACGAAAACCAACCTGGGCAAGACAATCTCAAGATGAAGACAGTTTTATAGCGAACAAGAAGAACCCATAACGCATAATCATGCAAACAACACAAAGCCAGAACTAAAAGAACACGAAGATTCCCAAAATGGGGTGTGTGCATTTTATCAATAGTGGCGGCGTGACCTGAACCACGGTGGCTCCTCGGATAGTTGGAGCTCATGTCCACCACAGCGGATCGAGTCATTAGTTTTCTGTTTCTGCCATGTCTACTCGAAGATAAACTAATTATATGATAGTACTTATATTACGTTATAAATTATTGTTTCAGGACTATATAAAATATCTAAAATCCAATTGTCGTTTTCCCCTTTTATGAACGTTTGTATCATCCGATATTTCTGTTTCGGCTGCTATTGTTCCTATGGAAGAAGAAGAACCACAGAGCTCCCCTTAGGAAAAAGTTTCCCATTCTGGCGCGTGCTCTTTACTCGCTTTCTCTCTTCAGTCCGAATTACAAAGACTGAGCCAAGTGAGATTAAGATTTGCCCAAATGAGCAGGCTTTCCAGCATCACTTGTATTTCGACGTCTACGAAGTCTCCATTTTTAGGATTATGTCCATTTCTTTATCCACCAAAGGTCTTATCTTTTAGAGCAAGCGCTCAACCAGGTTCAATTTAAATGAACCTTCTCTCCTTTTTCTTTATGCATGACGATTTTGCTGTTCTCTTTTTGGTTCTATGGAAAATGGGATGGTTCTAAGAAAGATTGTTTCTTGTTGCTTTTCTCGGTAACCTTATAGGCCTTTTTTGGTTTGTATTGAAAATTTATAACTTGCATATGGAAAATGTACGGACCAGCATACAAAATGCCTAATTTTCCGTTAGGAGTACATAGCTTGACATACCACACCACACCACCTTAGCTTGACATACCACACCACCTATTTTCGTGTTGGATATTATTTCATGGGGATGGAGCTCCCATCACATTTCGTGTATGATGCGGGCATGGGTAGCTATGGTTGTAAAATTGAGCTGATCACGATGCAAATCTTCCCACTGTCTTGTTGAGTTCACACAAAAAAAATATTAGAAACAATGATATCGTTTTAGTCATCTTTGCGTGTCAAGTGGGAAGTAAATGTCTTGATGCTTATTTATGCAAAGAATTCAGTTTGGACTTGCCTCATTTCGATATGTGGTCTTTTAGTCTCATCAACTCTCACCATATGGTTATGATGATTTGTTTTTGCAACGTAAACAGCCTTAACTTGACGGTCTGTAGCTGTTCGTTTTTCTTTGTCTACTTGTGGTCAAGTGTAAGTAAGCTAGGATTGGGAAGGACAAAGTATTTTCAAGTGTCTGGTATTGTACTTACAGGCTGATTTATCCTTTCTGTTTTAAGATATGTTGCAGATTTTAATGCTGCAAGTTATGCCATTTTCTTCATTTACTCAATCGTTTTTCTGTTCTTCAGTTGGTGAACTTTCAGAAGAAGATGTTTTGCAAATGTTCCTTCGGGAAAGGAAATCAAAAGGTGATTTTATATCCAAAGCTTCTGATATGCTTTGGCAGAGAGAAGTTCTGAAATTTGTTGATGAAGATGCTGGTAAACTTGCTGACTCTCCTAAAGAGACAAACCAGGTACAACTGTTAGATTCAATTCTCATACCATCTAGGAAAGGAAATTAGTGGTGCTGGAAGGCGTGTCTTGCACTTTCTTCTTTGACTTACTTGGTTCTCTTTGAAAGTAATAGATTCTCTCATTTAAGCATTTAAAGTAGAAAAGGAAGGTAGTCCGATTGTTCACTAACTTTAATAAGATGGGGTTGATACCAATTACTTGCTTGAAAATGATGCTGCAATTGTTATGTTACATTTGTTGCAGCAGCAACTAATTGCTTATTGTGAAGGTGCTTCAACTATACTTCCTTTTGTTCACTGAAGAGATTCTAATGCGTTTGAGTGGTTTTCATTTGCATCTGCTTTTGGACATTCTTACCAATATTTAATTTCTTAGTTCATCACTTGCATTCATTTGTTTTTTGGAAGATTCTGATGCTCTTTTTTCTTCACGTGCTCCATTAAAAAACACTTTATGGCTGTAAAATAAATAGGTTATGAAGCTATCTAGAACGCAAGAATGGGTGTTGGGTAGCAACTCAGCGCCAGTGAATAAGAAAGAAGTTTCTGAGGTATGTCATGTTGTCATGATAGCTATTCAGAACTTATGGTTGGTTGTCATTTATACATTTATCTTGTTTTCAGGGACTGCAAGATGATAGCGACAAAAGAAAGAAACTGAACTTTCTGCAGTATGAAGCTGTATGATACTTCCTTCAACTGAAGAATGCTATAATTTTTATTTCAGAACTAGGTTAAAGTTAGCTTGCCCTTCAAATAACATTTATGTTACTGATGGTATATGATGAAGTTATTGCTGGTTAACTGTTACTGCTTTCAGATACAAACTTTGCTTTTGTTTTTGAGCTTTGCTTTTTATTGATGTCCGTTTGTTCTTCATCAGGGATACTGGAAATTTATGTGAAATCTGTTGTCATATAGACACTAGATTTTGTTATGATTAAATGTTTTCCCCTTATATAAATGTTCTTTTAAATTGACCTAAACCTCTTTACCTTCCTGTGGTCTATAGGTAAAGAGACCAAATTTTGATTTCCATTTCTTCCTAACTTCTTGCTGTGTTTCATTTGTAGTCTATGGAGCAATTTATACCTAAGATATTATTTAGAAAGTATATAACATTGGTGAGTCTTTTTCTTCTCTGCAGCTCAAAAGGGAATTGATGCTGTTGTCAATTGGTATTGGAATTGCTTGTGATGGTTATTGTTTGATAACTTTATCAGTCCAGGTACGAGTTAACAGACAAAAGCAACATTATTATAAATTTGTCACTGTTATAAGAAGTAAAAATGAATTATAATTTGAATTTCTTTGCTGGGTTAACTGAATTGTTCATCACTTTATTGATCTTGAATACATAAAAATGACCTGAAAGTATAACTTTTTTCATTAGCACACTGAACTTCCTAATGCAATTTTAAATGCCTGTACATTCCGTAAGCTCCATGTATGGATTGTTTAAAGCATTATTTTGTTCACACTAAAATGATACCTTTAGTGGTTCCTATACCTGTCATGTTCCTTGGCTTATTTACAAGTGGCATTCAAGCTCTTATTTTTGCAATCTTGGCTGCGGCTTATATAGGCGAATCCATTGAGGGACATCATTTAATCGGAAATGAGTAACAATAGAAAATGGATTCAAACTGGGCGAAACTAAGAACTCGCCTTCATTCTTCAAATAAATTCGCTCCTAGGAGAAAAATTAAATTATCTAAATTATAAATTGAGAGAACAAAAGGAGAAGTAAGACTAGGGCAACAATATCATAGATGTTTAAATGAAATACTGTCCTGTGATTTGAATCTATACTTGTAATCGAAATACAGTTGAATATAATCTAAATCCAGTTTAATACTCATTTTATTCGTTTATTACTATATTGGTTGCAATTGGTAACAAATTAGGGTTCAACTTGCAAGCTCCTAAGATATAAGCCTTTTCACAAGTAAAATTGAATTTGTAAATTTTGATAATTAAATTGCATAAATCAATCTCTTAATTCTTCAGTGTCAGTTATTTTCTAAAAATTTTGATTACCTTAGAATTTATTGAAAAAAGACATTTACTTGATGTAAATTTTCCAAACAAAACTTTGTGATTAAAAATTTAAGAAAAAATGCCTTTTATTTTCATTTTAGTTATTAACTTCCAACAAAATATTTTGAAAAGTTAATTTCAGCAATTGAATCTGAAGTTTTTTCCAGTTAATAACAAGGCATTAAATTGGAGTCCCATGAAAGTTGAATCTTAATGGGTATTTCATGAGAAAAATGTATATGTTTCGGAGGTTCAGTCATACATGGTGAGCATGTCTAGAACCATATCCTTTTATGCTCTTTGTTACCAGGCCTACTAAAAGGGGATGGCATTGAAAATTAGCAAGGACCGTAATTCTGCAATTGCATGTTTACGGAATGTTCATAAGAAAACAATGTATCTTCAGCAATCTGTATTTAATTTAGCCTGCTATGTGGAAGATTTATCGACCTTCTATAAGTTGATCTGAAAAGAATGAAACATCGTTGTTTGTCAGTGCTAATATGTGGTTCAGAAAATGCATCTCAAATTCGAATTTGTTAGTTTGCTTAGTTTCTCTAATTTTATTGTCTTCAAAGTGGCTGCATAATACGCATCTTTCTTTTCTTTGTTAGAGAATCATTTTAATTAGTGTTTGATTCTTGAAATTGCAAAAGACTCACCTATTTATTGATTTTACAGGCTGCCATTAGTTATGCTATTGGAGTATTTTTCAGGTTAGAGATACTAAGAAATCTTTGTCTTCGGATGTAAAAAATCAATGTTGGAAATGAAATCTTATTCCAATCATCAGACTTTAAGGCCCATCTAGGATGTAATTGGTTACAACGAGAAGTTAATAATCTGCTCATCCTAAAACTGCTCTGGTTTGATGTTTTAACAAGATCATCTGGTTATTACTCTCTCTGCTCGCTTCCAGTAAACCAAAACCAGAAAAGAGAAACTGTTTGACTCTGTTGTTTTTGGTATTCTAACCAGCTTCATTGTCTTGCAGTTGCTTATACCTGCAACTCTTGTACCAACATGTGAACAATATTTCAAAGGAAATGATCCCTCAGATTTTTATGAAAAAGAAGTCCAAAAAGTACAGTGAAGAACATCTGCCTTGATTTGCTGTCCTCTGTGTTATTTTGTTTCTTTTTTGATAACGATTTTACCTCTCTGCCTCAGAATTGGGATAAGAAGTGAAGATGTTAGGGACTCATTAGAGAGATTGATTAAGGGCAGTGGCATTGCACTTTCATCTCCAAGGCTAGTGATTCCGTCTGCAATATATGGATTCTGGATTCTGTCTCATCACTACTTTTCCACAGATTATTTTGATTTCCAGGTAACCGAAAACCTAATCATTTTCCTTTTGTTTATAAATGGTCATGCTTCAGTCATCGAATTGAGTTCAGTAAGTAGTCATTCAGCTTCTATTGGGACATGAGACAGGATATTCTGCAGTTGAAGTTGAGTCCTAGCTGGGGTCTATTTGGTGAAGGTACTTCCCTCTAGGAGTGCCTTCCTCGGGATAAAGGTGTCGCTTACTGTTTTTTGTTTCTTACAGCTTGTGCCGGCCATGTTTGGGATGTTTGTGTACAAAGCTGCTGCTCTTGTTCAAGTGTATAGGGATAATGAAGACTTGGAGTTTGTGTTTCCAGACAATGAGGGAAGTTGAAGTGAAGAAGTGTTCTGGAATGGAATGCAATTACTGATCTTTTGAAGCAGATCACCAGAAGCTTAATTCTTGTTATGTAACTATGTCGACCACTTAGAAAGAAGCTTCATGTGATGTGAACACGGGAAGAAGAAATATCTGCTGATAGAAACCTTCACCATAGTCTGCTGGGAGGTCTACAAATTGAGAAATGGCTTGATTCTACTGAAACCTTCCTCTACACTGGTAGAAGTGGCTTAATATGTCTTTTGACTTTGAGCAGTCAACCCTTTCAATCGAAGCCCTTTAGCAAGTTTGTGTTGAAGGAGCAATTTCAGAGATAAAGCTTTACTATTCCTGAATATTTGCATATTTTTACTCTTATTCTTTTGCTGAAAACTAGGCTTCATATGTTTTGTTCAAGATGTTATTTCTTGGTAAATACCATGACTTGGTAATAATTTATTTTTCATTTGCAGACATTTTGATTTGTTAAAAAAACAAAAAAAAGAACCCTTAATTTGATTATTGTAGTTTTGAGGAATAAAATTATTTTCTGGTTAACATTAAAAGTTTATTGTATAGATACAATGTAGGAATCACCTAAGAAGGAAACTATTAACCAGGAAATTATAAAATAGGAAACTAAATAAACTAATTAACAACTGTTTCTACTCACTAATTACAAAATATTTCCTTTCTTTTTATATCTAAGCTAACACTCCCCCTTAAATTGAGGCATATATATTTATAAGTCCCAACTTCTTGATGATTCCACCAAAGCTTGACTTAAACAATCCTTTTGTAAGGAGCTACTTACTGTGTGGTTGGAACATACGACATGCAAATTACTCCATTTTCTCACAAATTTCATTGGTCATAGCATGGAACTTTGCTTCAGCACTGCTGCGAGCCATTACATTTTGTTTTTTACTCTGCCAAGTCACTAGATTTTCTTATACACATGAGCAGTGTCTACTAGTAGATCTTCTGTCAGTGACCGAACCCGCCCAATCTGCATCAGTAAATACTTTAACAGTTCTTTGAGCCTTTTTCTCAAAAAAATAGCCCCCTTCTTGGAGATCCCTTAAGGTATCTCAAAATGCGGTAAGTGGCTTACAAATGAACCTTCTTAGGAGAGTGCATAAATCAGCCGAAAAAGTAATATCTAGTCTCGTACGAAACAAATAGATTAACTTCCCAACCAATCTTTGATATCTCCCAACATCAACTGGGTCACCTCTAACATCACTAAGTTTTTCATTGTGGTCTACAGGCGTGTTAGTTGGCTTACAACCTATTATACCTATATCAAAAAACAGATATAATACATATTTTTGTTGGTTTACCACGATCCTCTTTTTTGATCTTGCAACTTCCATTCTCAAGAAATACTTCAGTAGTCCCAAGTGTTTGATCTCAAATGTTCTTGCCAGACTAGCCTTCAAGTTGCCAATTTCTTCACAATCATCACCTGTGACAATGATGTCATCTATATATACCAGAAAAACAGTCATCATCCCACTTTCTTTTCTTTTAAAGAATAAGGTGTAATCAGTCTAACCTTGAGAATATCCTTGTTGTTTCATTGAACTTGCATATCTTTCAAACTAAGCTCGAGGTGATTATTTCAAACCATATAGTTTTTAACAGGCACACTTGGGATCTAAACTCAGTCTCAAAGCTGTAAGGAGGTTCCATAAACACTTCTTCTTCAAGTTTTCCAATCAAGAAAGCATTCTTCATATCTAGTTGGTATAGAGGCCAATCTAAGTTCACTTCAACAGATAATAGAACCCTCACTGTATTGAGTTTCGCCACTTGAGCAAATGTTTCAGTGTAATCCATGCCATAATTTGAGTGAAACCTTTGATACCAATCTTGCTTTTTATCTCTCGAGAGTTCCGTCAAAATTATACTTGATTGTGAACACCCATTTACATCCTACCAACTTCTTTCCAGCTAGAAGAGATACTTTTACCTATGTTTGATTCTTCTTAAGAGCATTCATTTCCTCCAAAACTGCTGCCTTCCATTTAGGAACTTGTAAAGTTGCTTCTATAGACTTTGGAATTTCCACATGATTAAGATATGGGACAAAACAATAAAAAGAAGGAGATAAGTTTTGAAGAGAGACAGAGTTAGACATAGGATATTTGATAGTGCATTTCCTAATTCCTTTTCTAAGAGCCATAGGTAAAATATATATTAGTCTTAGGAAGATCAAGATTAGACTCAAGATTTAATGGAATAGGATTAAAAAAAATTGTACCTGGCCGTGAGGCTTTTTCTGGGCTATGCATAGGCATGACTAGTTGTATTGCTTTTGATAGGTACTTCATAGAGTACGTTTGACCAAATTTCTTGTCATATTTTGGAGTCTGTTGTGTGACATTTAGGTTTCTAGTTATGACAGATTCATTATCCAAATTATTTGCATTTAAATTTGAATTCTTGCCTTAATTATTTTCCTTTTTCAAATTGTGGTTGAGATTTTGAAAATGATTTCCAACAAATTGAAAATTCACACTAAAAAATCCAAATCAATCATACTTACCACT
>JANTPM010000245.1:5260981-5274442 GCA_025434745.1 Erythroxylum divaricatum
GTAAAACCTTTTTATCTGATAAAAGTTCTAATATTGAATCTTAGTATGTCCGAATGACAAAGGATAAGAAGTAAGTGAAATAATATGACCAACTATATACTTTGGTACCATATCCCGTATCATATTGGCGTACAATATATAGATTAGTCTAACAAATTATGCAAATAAAAATTTAGTGGAAGAGTTGACTGTGATTAAAGGATGTTGATAATTATGAAGAGATATTTATTTATTTTTTAAAATAAAAATAAATAATTAATAAAATAAAATATTATCTGTTTTTTAATCTTTAGTTAAAAATTGTGTTAATAAATTTCAATTTTCATGTTTCTATTTTTAACGTCTCCTCGTGTAGTGCGCCTCATATGCTCGCTGACAACAACCCAAATATGAAGGTGGAAGAATGTAAGTTGGTCGAATACTAAAATTTAGTATTCGAAGCAGCAAGAATGCTTGGTGATTAAGGATAACGACTGTATGGAAAATCAAAAGAAAAAAAACGAACAGTGGTTTAATGGAGATTATTGGGCATGCAAACAGATCAAGAAAGCTAGCTAGTTAGCTAGGAATGAAAATGTAATAGCTGGACTTGGAAGCAAGTCCTCATGGCTATGGTGAGAGACCCTTTTTCAGAGCTTGAATGGTGTTAATATCAGTTTTAAAGGCCTTAGCCAAGATGTTGTCATCAATCCCAGTACTGAAAAGGGTAGTCGGAAGCGATACAGTCCCTGAATCTGCACTCCCGAAGGCAGAAATAGCGACAGCAGTTTTCTGCCCTGCAACGTTGTACTGAAAGTGAACTAGTCCCTTAGGGAACACGAATATGTCACCTGTTTGTAAGGTTTGGAAGTACAGCTTGTTGGTCGTGTCAACAAACCCTACTTGAAGATAGCCATCGACGAGATACAGTAGCTCAGATGCTCGAAGATGTGTGTGTGGTGGATTAGCAGTGCCACCAGGGAACTGAAGAACAGCATATGATACGCTCTGTCCATTAAGAGCTGGGAATTCGACCATGCGAACTTTTGAGATCTGGAAAGCTTGTGGTTGCCGTGTCTGTGAACTCAGGAGGGAACGCAGACCAGTGAAGGTGAAGAAGGACCCATCAACGTTGGTTACATTTGGAGGGACTATGAAGTCAGATAGAATGTCAGGGTCTCCAGCTGTAGTGATTTGGACTAGGATAGCTGAAGCTACCAGACCTGACAAGAATTTGGAGGTGAAAGTAGCTGAAGAGGCCATGGTGATAGAAGAAATAACCTAAGTGAAGTGGATGGAGCTATCGGGTATGGAAGATGAATATTTATAGGATGCATGGCACATCGCCAAGACCACTATTGGTTTGGCAGCCTACTATGGAACGGGATTTACGATGTAATTGTTGCTGTATTTCACTTCGTCCCATCGCAGGATTTGAAATTTCCTGTTGTTTTACGTGTTGCAACGCATTGAATTTGCATAAAACTTTATACATTTGGGATATATATAAAGTAATGGGACAAATTTACACATGGAAGAACATAATTAGTTGGGGATAATAATTTTTTTTATTAAAAGCTGTAATTTTTGTTGTAGTTGAAAACACCTGGTGTTTCGTCACTTCGTCCCATCACTGGATTTGACATATCCTGTTGTTGTTTTACGTGTTTGCAACGCATTGACGTATGGGACAAATTGCCTGAAAGTTAGCTTGATTGGTAACTAACAGGATCAATTGAAATAAGGCTTGAGGTTTGACTTTTAGTAATAGGAGGTAGTGGACCACTTTATTAAGGGGCTGATCAAGATTATATCGTGATTCAATCCTTCAGCGATAATCAGGCCTGCAATTGAGAGCCCTTAAAATTAAAAATTCAACCTTTTGGAACAAGTAATGGGACAAATTGATACACATGAGAGAACATAATGACTTGGGGTTAATAAACAAAAGTTAGTCGAAGATGTAATTGCTGTTGTAGTTGAAAACACCAGGAGTTTCGTCACTTCGTCACATCATCCGATTTGAAATTACCTGTTGTTGTTTTAGTGTTTGCAATGCATTGAGGTGCATAAAACTTTGTACATTTGGGGTATATATAAAGGGACAAATTTATACACATGAAAATAATAATAATTAATTAATTGGGGTCAATAAAAAAATAAACTATTGTCTTAAGAAAATAGCAACTCTCCTATTTTAATAGTTTTTTATTCTAAAACATTAAAATTTTGAATTGCATATAATTAATTAAGAGTAAAAATAAATTAGAGTTTATAAGTAATATTTAAATTGAATTTACTTAAATCAAATAAAAATGACAACAACAATGATAATGACAACAATAACAATTTAATAAAAATTTCATTGACACATAGGATTTGAAGAGGTCCAGTAATATGCAGTCTTACTCTTAACTAGTATATAGACTATTTTTAAATGACCCACGTATTAAAAAATAAATAGAAATAGAAATAAATAATAGATAATAAATAATAAATAATAAATAATCAACAAAAACAAAATGAATAAAACTAAAATAAATAAATAAATAATAAACACTTTGTAATAAAATATAAAATAAATAATAAACTAAATGATACGAAAAAGTGCTAATAATAATAATCATCATCATCATTATAATCTTAATTAATCAAGTTAAGTAAGAAAAAAGAGACTAAAATTTTAAAAGGTAAGTATTATATATTTAAAATTTTAAGCTAACAAGAAGAGGAAATTGGTAAAAGATATATAGGAACTACAAAAGTCTGCTTACGAGAGATCTTTTATTTGTATCTTAGCATACCAAAGATTTCTATTATAGGTCATATCTTTAATAAGTTCTAATAGTGCCATATTATTTTTAATCACTTCCCTGCAATTTTTCTTAAGCTTTCTTTTTTTTTCTCTTATACTCTCTATGTTTTCGAGTGTCTTATCTGAACATGTTCAAATGACCTAAATCTTGTCTTTTTTAATTTGTTAATAATATTAGTCACCTTTAATTTGCTTCTTATCATTACATTTAAGACCTATAATAAAGTTACACATTCAACGGAACATTTTCATCTCCTTCATCGTTATCTTATGATTATGCATTTATTTGATGAGTCAATACTCTACTTCATAGAGCATGATCGACCTAATTTTTAAATAATAGAATTTACTTTTAAACTTGAGTAGTATCTTTTTGTCACATAAAACTCTTGATACACTTCTCTAATTAAGCTACCTTGATTTGATTCGGCAAACTATTTCTTCATTAATCTCTCCATCGTTCTAAATGATAGATTCTATATATTTAAATCAATGGCAATTTCAAAATAAAAAATTTGAAAAATGGAGTTTACTGGTTTAGGTTGATGATTTGCCATTCCTCTTCAAATAACGAAGAAAGAGAACATTTCTAATCTCCAGACTACTATTCTTAGTATGAAACTCGAGTCTAGATCTTCTGTCTAGTTTTATAGTGTCTTATTGTGTCCAATGAATCTCAGTAATTTATTTATGTAGATCCCGCGTGGATCTTGCATAAATAAACGCGAGTCCCGCATAAATGAATGACTAAGATTCTATGAGGCACAATAAAACACCATAAAATTAGACAGAGGATCTTGTCCCATGAAACTAGGGGGTTAAACATGCAAGTCGGCTGGATATGGCCGGAACTCGGAACTCGGAACTCTTCCTTGGGTTTTTAGACTACTACCACTCGTTACAATTAATCACCCACTTATTGTAATTCTCGAATAGAGTTTTTGTTCTTTTTTGTCCAAGACTATTGATCATTTCGAACAAGTCAACAAAATATATGCTCTACCATTTCAAGAAATATCTAATTAATAAAGTGTTTGGAAGAATTTGTACCCCTAAGAAGGTGCACACGGGCTATTTATAATATTTTATATAAGATAAAAATATACCATATTTTATTTTTTATTCTTTATAAGTGTTAAAAATAAGTCATCGTAAAGAACAAAAACGAAACAAAATAGAGTCAGATAAAAAAGTGATTAGGGATGGGTGTTGTTTCTGTTAAGAATCAAAAACTGAATATAATGTTTAGCTCAACGATTCTGGAAATAACCCACCTGTTATTGAACAAACTTGGCCAATAAATAGCCACTTACAATCATGACAAATTGAAAAACAACCCACGTTTACAAAATGTGGTAAAGCAACAGCAAAATCCCCGAAATTACTAAACAACCTCCTAAAGAATCGGTCTTATTTGAACTGAAAGAAATATCATAACAGAAAAACCTAAACTTTCTCATCATTCCCTCCCTTAAACTAGTTACCAGCTACAACTAGTTTACTTCTAGAACTTGGCAAACTCCCAACTAACTTTGAATCTTCTGAAATGCGTTCAATGTAAGAGGCTTTGTCATCATATTTGCCAACTGTTCTTGTGTTCCACAATAAACTAACTCAACTGTCCCTTCTCGTGTAAGATCACGAAGAAAGTGAAACCGCACGTCAATATGCTTACTGCGGCCATGTAGCACTGGATTTTTTGACAGTTTAATTGTAGAACTATTATCACAAAAAATCGTAGCACACTTACTTTGCTCCAGACTTAGCTTTTCTAGGATCCTTTTCATCCAAATAGCTTGACTAGCACAAGAAGCCGCTGCCACAAACTCTGCTTCAGTAGTCGAGAGTGTAACTATCGGTTGTTTTCTCGAGGACCAAGCAACAACTCCAGTTCCCAACATGAAAACATAACCAGAAGTGCTTTTTCTGTCTTCTGGATCTCCGGCATAATCGCTATCTGAATAGCCGACTAAGCTTTTACACCCTCCCTTCCTATAGAACATCCCAAGTTCAATGGTTCCTTTCACATACTTCAGTATTCTCTTAGCTGCCAACAAATGTAATTCAGTTGGCTTTCCCATGTATCGACTAATCAGGCTTACTGCAAACATCAAATCTGGCCTTTTAGCTGTTAAATACATAAGACTTCCCACTATCTGTTTAAAGAGTGTCTCATCCACACGAACTCCATCTTCATCTTTATAAATTTTACATCCAGGAACAATAGGATTGTGGACTGGATTGATATTCTCCATTCTAAACTTCTTCAATACCTCCAAAGCATATTTCCTTTGGCAAATATAAATTCCATCTGTCTTCTGTAGCACTTCTATCCCAAGAAAATACCTCATCCTTCCCAAATCGGTCATATCAAACTCTCTCAACATGGAGTTCTTAAATTCAATAAACATTAATTCATCATTGCCAGTAAATACTAAATCATCTACATATAAACTAACAATTAGAATCTTACCCTCCTTATTTGTTTTAATGAACAAAGTATACTCGCTATAACACTTCTCGAATCCTTCATCTATGAAATGTGCTTCGATGCGACTAAACCAAGCTCGTGGAACTTGTTTAAGTCCGTAGAGGGCTTTGTTTAATTTGTACACTTTATGGGGGTTGTTCTTCAACTCATAACCCTTAGGTTGCTCCACATACACTTCTTCATTAAGTTCTCCATGCAGGAAGGCAGATTTGACATCAAGCTGATAAAGTACCCACCCTTTTTGAGCTGCTAATGCTATAATCATTCTCACTGTGTCCATTCTTGCTACAGGTGCAAATACCTCAGAATAGTCTATTCCTTGTTGTTGCACATATCCTTTTGCCACCAAGCGAGCTTTATACTTATCTACTTCACCATTTTCTTTGAATTTGGTCTTATAAACCCATTTCACCCCAATCCTTTTTGCACCTGGTGGTAAATCTGTGAGCTCCCATGTGTTGTTCCTCTCTATAGCTTTAATCTCCATGTCCATTGCTGCCCTCCATTTATCACATTTCACAGCTTCCTCAAAATGTACTGGATCTGTTGAAGCAAGCAGTGCCAAGTTAACTTCTGCCTCTTCTTCTGAAAGTCCTTCCCCACTCTCATAATCCCTCATCCACATCGGAGGCCTTCTAGTTCTTCTTTCATTGGGACTGGTTGTTTCTTCAGTAATTTCTTCTTCTTCCTCACTCACAGCTTCATTATTTTCTTCAGCCACTGCTTGACTATCTTCAGCATCATCCCATTCTAAATCAGCTGTTATTTTTCCTTCATAACTTCGATCCCAACTCCAAGACTTGTCTTCTTCAAACACTACATCCCTGCTGATTACAATTTTCTTGGCAATTGGATCATAGAGTCTGTATGCTTTAGATTCTTCACTTACCCCCAGCAATACGCAAGCAAAGCTCTTTGTATCTAGCTTTGTTCTTCTTACATCTGGAACATGTACATGCGCCACACATCCGAACACCCTGAAATGTTCAACTGAAGGTTTGCTCCCTCTCCAAGCCTCTTCAGGTGTGACATTCATTACAGCCAATGTGGGACTCCGATTTAGAACATGAGTTGTCCAGTTGACTGCTTCTGGCCAAAAAGACTTGGGGATTTTTTTTTCAGAAAGCATACATCGAACCATGTTAATCATTGTTCGATTCTTCCTCTCAGCTACTCCGTTCTGCTGTGGTGTGTATGCTGCAGTTAGCTGCCTCTTGATCCCATGTTCTTTACAAAAATCACTAAACTCAAGTGAGGTAAACTCTCCTCCCCGATCAGTTCGTAAACATTTTATATACCCTCCTGTTTCTTTCTCAACACAACTTTTAAAGTGTTTGAAGATACCTAAAGCCTTAGATTTCTCTACCAAAAAATAAGTCCATGTCTTTCTAGTAAAGTCATCAATGAAGGACAGAATGTACCTTTTCTTACTGTTGGATATGGGTGAGATTGGTCCACAGGTATCTGCATGGACAAGCTGAAGCCTCTCTGTAGCCCTCCAATCGCTCTTCCTTGGAATTGGATTCCTATGTTGCTTTCCAATCATGCAGTCAGCACACACTGTTGATGGAGATTTGAACTGAGGTATCCCATGCACCATTTTATTGAATTGAAGAGTTCTCAATCCTTTATAGCTTAAGTGTCCATAGCGACAATGCCATAAGTGATCCAAATCTTGTGTAGTGGTATAAAGACAAGCTGATTTTTGAGGTGATGATTTTGTCGATAGGTTGAACATTCGATTTGTGGTCATATCAGTCTACATTATCAGCCCTTTCTCTGGATGATATATCTTGCACTTTCCATACTAAAAAAGAATTGTCAATCCCCTTTCTTGTAGTTGACCAACGCTCAGCAGATTATTTGTTAGTTCAGGCACATAATACACGTCACTAACAACATGTGTAAAGCCACTTACTTTGAATCTCAAATTACCTTTTCCTAGCACAGACATCCTTGTGTTGTTTCCCAATTTCACCGTGTGCTTGAAACTTTCGTTTAGATTGCAGAACATATTCTTGTCGCGACACATGTGGTTGCTACATCCAGAATCCAGAAACCAAACATCTTCCCTTTGAACCTCATTCATCTCCACATACGACATGAGTAGCATTTCTTCCTCTTCTTGTTCAGCATACTTAGCCTCCTTTTCCAAACTCGGGCATTCAAACTGGAAGTGCCCAATCTTATGGCACTTATAGCATTCCACAGTTGCTTTGTTGTAAGGTTGACGTCCTCTACCCCTTCCTCTTCCTCTAAATACACCTCGACCTCTTGCTCTAGAACTATCTTCAGAGGTTATTTTGAGTGCTTGTTCTTCTACAGTATGCTTCTGGAATTTCTGCTCATGAACAATCAAGGAACTCTGCAGTTCATCGATGGAGAGTTTATCGACATCTTTGGATTCTTCAATTGAACAGACTACATAATTAAACTTGTCACTCAACGACCGTAAGATTTTCTCCACCACTTTGACATCTTGCATCTGCTCTCCATATGTTCTCATTTTGTTAGCCACTGTCATCACCCTTGAAAAGTACTCGTTGACTCCTTCTCCAGCCTTCATCTCTAAGGTTTCAAATTCTCGACGAAGAGCTTGAAGGTGAGACCTCTTGACTCTTGCATTCCCTTCAAACTTTTTTTTCATAGAGTCCCAAATTTGCTTGGAAGTATCCTTCTGGAGTATGGTCTCTAGAATGGTCCGATCTATGGATTGGAAGAGATAATTCTTGACTTTCAAATCTTTCAGCTTCAACTCATCCAACCTCTTTTGCTGTGCTTCTGTCTGCTCCGCTCCACTTTCTGGCTCAACGTAGCCAATCTCCACAAGGCTCCAGTATTCTTTAGATCTGAGGAAGTTCTCCATCAACACACTCCAGTGGTCATAGTGACCATCGAAGCGTGGTATGGCAGGTTGCACGAAATTCCCTTCAGTTGTCATCTCCTTTGTTGCTGCAAACCACAAAGACTGCTGCTTTGTTTCTTCCGACCCAGTGAGGGCTCTGATACCAGAATGTTAAGAATCAAAAACTGAATATAATGTTTAACTCAACGATTCTGGAAATAACCCACCTCTTATTGAACAAACTTGGCCAATAAATAGCCACTTACAATCATGACAAATTGAAAACAGCCCACGTTTACAAAATGTGATAAAGCAACAGCAAAATCCCCAAAATTACTAAACAACCTCTTAAAGAATCGATCTTATTTGAACTGAAAGAAATATCCTAAGAGAAAAACCTAAACTTTCTCATCAGTTTCTGCCCTTACCTAAAGTTAAGCCTAAGTGCACAACAAAGCAATTGCCAAAGAAATTAAACATATCAAGTTCAAAAACAACCTAAAGTCAAGCCTAAGTGCACAACAAAGCAATTGCCAAAGGAATTAAACATATCCAGTTCAAAAACAACCAGGTTAGTATTTACTGATTAAATTTGGCCCAAAATTGATACTTGAATTTTACTTAATTGAATTTTGAATTAGATACAATTTTGATTAAAATTAAAATAATACGGGTTTATTAATATTTTATAAAATATAAAAAAGATATCACTTAATTACTTGAATCCAAGTTAATTTCATATTCAACTTGTTTTTTATTCTATCATAAACCAAAATATCAATATTTATCTATAACTTTTCTAACTACTTTGACTTGGTTTTGGTAGTTACTATCATCGTCATCCACACCTAATTATAATTTCGGAGGTTAAATAATATATAAATTTACTCTTATACAATAGAGAGTCTGTTTTTTTATAAATCCAGGTACCTGGCTTAGCCTTGATATGCCATACATATCTTCAAGATTAGCAACGGAGATTCTTAAAACCAATGATCGTTTGCTCTCAGGTAGATATGTACTTCAAGTAATTTCCGTGGAGCACTCGATAGCACGGCTATTACATGGGCATCCAAGAAGAGTCTTTACGAGCTTTGCGCAGGACACTACTCAACTGCTTTTAACACAACAAGCAATCATCTATTCTCAAGGGACTTCGTCTATTTTGGAGACGGCGGAGAGACTAGCAAATTGAAAGGTATTGTGAGAAGGATGATAGAGCTAGTTGCTGCTCCAAATATCTCTGATTTTTATCCTGTGTTTTCTAGTTTGGATCCTCAGGGTTTGAAGAAGAAGGTCTTAGATCGTATCAAAGAAATGTTTAGTACATGGGAAATTTTCATTAAGGCAGAAGATAAACTGAAAGATTTCATGCTAGACGTTCTCCTTGCAAATTGATTTGATGATGAGCAAATCAATTATTTGCTTCTTGTAAAAAACCAACCCTCCTCTTCTCTTCTCTGCTCATCACAGGGATGATTGTGTTGTCTCAACATATTCCTAAACTTTCTTGTTATCTACTTATTTATGGTTTTGACAAATCAAGGTTAATTGATTAGAAAATTTTATGATATTAAAGATTAATTATTCTAGTTGCACAATATAATTTTAATTTTTTAAAATCTATTAACGGGACGAAGATCGTTTGTTCGCTTAACACTATGTCCAAATAATTTCAGCCATTTAGTTTATTGTAATAAATGACCAAGATTAATTGAGTGCATGATAGAGGGAATAGAAAAGTTGTTCCTCTATTAGCACTCTATTATGTTAATAAATTTTATAAATATAATAAAAGATTTCACAAAAACTTAATTTCATAAAAAAAATTATCCTTCGCAAGTTTGTTTTGAATAATTTGAAAACATTGATATTGAAATTGAATAATCTAAAACATTAGGATTAAATTTATATTACGATAAAAGAGTTGACATTAAAAATATAATTTTGGCCTAAAAACTATGTGAACAAAACGACATCGCTATTTGTGTTTTACAAAACTATGCTCTTTGTGCTTTATTTATTATTTGTCTCTACCCAAACGCCAAGTACAACTATAATATCCCATTTAAAGAATGATTGAAGACAATAAAAGTCGGGCTTTTGGACTTTAACTAATTTTAGTAGACTTTGGAATATCTACACTCTGATGGAATTTCGAATCATTTAGACTTACTTGACCAAATCTATTTTTGGATTGCAACTTGATTGAGTTCAATTTTGACTCTAGCAAATAGAGGGACAAACTTTCATTTTTTATATTTTAACACACACTTTTTATGTGTAGGTTTAATACGTGATATAATTTATCATTTTGAGATATTAACGATTAATATCTGATACTATATTAAAATTTTCAATAGACATATAGACTCATACGAGAAGGAAAGTTAGATCACATATAAATATAAGTGAAATTCTATCCTAAAATTAATTAATAATAGATGGAATAGCCCACTAAATTTATATATTAGTCTTCTATCTTTTTTTTTTCAATTTAAAACAAACTCTCACTCTTTATATTTCTAACACGTATAGTTATACCTCTATAATTGGGTGAATAATTGAGGGTAGAGAAGAAAAAATATCATCATGCTTACTCATCCACCGGCCAAATCGTCTCCAATTTCAAAGTGTTGGCCACAATACTCCAAACTCTGCAATATTCATGTCATCTTGTTCTCCTTTTTAATTATTTATTGAAGTGACATGCAACAAGTACTTAGCAGACAAAAACTCCACTTCGAATAGGTCCAAATGAGCAGAAAAATGAATATAAAGCACAAAACAGTAAGAAAAGCAGAGAAGAAAATGCAGAACGCAGAGAGTAGATTGAAGCAGACAGATTACAGTAGGTTTTGTTCATTAGGACCTATTAATAGCCCGACATGAATTCCTGATTTGTCCTTGCGAACCCGTGAGGACATCCATACGTCCCAACTTAGTCATTACTTCTCCGAATTTGATAAAGAAGTCATTGCCACTAGCTATGCTTGCTACTATTGATCGAGTTAAGGGATTTAAAGCCAGCTCTTGATCAATTTGGAGAACTCCGTTGTGCATTTGTATTTGTTGGAAGTAAGACTTGTCTACAACAACAGTACTTGAAGAATTTTGGTCCAGGTTGACTATGTTTGAACCATCTGAATCTCGAGGGCACCTACTTCTTAGCACTTTGAGTAGGGTTGAATTCATTGTTGGGTCTGGTGCTCCGGTGTTCTGAAAATTGTAGAGACGATCTTGAAAGAATTTACAGTGTGCTGTTCCAACGGTGTGGCTGCCTATAGATTCACTAAACAATATCAATCGCAAGGGAACAGACTGATTTACAGCAATATTATTGAAACAAAGGTTACATTAAGAATTACCAATAAGATAAACCATTTCTGTAGGAGTAAGTCCCTTTGTCCTGAACATTTGAACCGCTTGAGAAACACTAAATCTTGGAGGTGGTAAGATGACATCTTTAGCTAAAGAAACAACGCCATCTCTTCTTCCAGTTTCTACCTGATACCACCCCATCCCTCCATTACTCTACAAGAAGTAGCAGAGTAGAGTTGTGATTATTTGGAACAGTGTCGTGATTAGTTTAAGAAAGCCCGAGGTTCGAGCACTTCTCTTGGAGACATCGAAATGCTAGGTGGTCGAAAGAAGTGATTAATTTACCAGGGAAACAGCATCTCTAGTAGCCATAACAATAATATCAGCGCAGGAGACTGGTACTTGCGGGCACAACTTTTGCAGAGCAGTCTTCGCATCATCAATAATATCATAACCTCTCACGTTTTGATTGCCAGCTGCTGTTTTCTCGCTACTGCTCCCTTCTAACAATATGGACGCATCACATCCCTTGACATATCAAACAGAATTCGATTAGCTCATGGATAATAAGGAACCTGTGTGAGACTGCAGATACAGTCACTTGGTTGCGCATATAGAGAAGTAAATAGATGACGACTTACCATACAGAAAATGGATGAATTTCAGGAAACAGTGTTCATGTCGAAAAAGCTTACATGGACAAAACAGTCATGAAAGTGCATGTGAAGAAGGCCAACAACAATTGCAGGATCTCTCAAAAATCTTGCTCTCACAACGCTGTGTACAATAGACTCAACATTAAGTCGACACTTCCCTTCATAGAAACCAACCCGCAGTTGCCCATATCCCTGTGCTGTTAAGTTGAAAATGAGACCAAGTAGTAGCACGCATGCAATTTTTGTCATCTTCATCTTCGGGTTTAATTCCTGGATCTATAGATAGTGATCAATGGCCATGAAAATGAACTTATAATGAAGGGAAGATAGATTATTTCAATCCACGATTTGACGCTGATAGGCTGTAAAAGACATGGTGGTTTTTCTGTCATTTTCGTTTCTTCTCCAGCTTCCTGGATTATTCGCTACGGGGAATGCTTGGAAGCCGTGAACAAGATGGCGATGACAAGTGGAAGAATACCTTTTGACAAGTGGGAAGGAGAATTTTTAATTATGAAAAAGAAAAATTTAAATACATGAAAAGATGCACCTAAGGAAACAACCCTTCTCTATAAAAGAATCGAATGGACTTGCGTCAGCCATGACCTCTTCTAAAAGCACATGATAGAATTCATCTAAAAATTTTAGTAACAGAACATCTAACAAAACATGAAAAGTCCTTTCCAATGCTTATGATTTTAGTAGCTTCTTCTATAGAAAAATTTCGGTGCATGCATCATAGACATGCGGTGTGAAAAATAAAAAAATTTGTTTCGAGACTTTCCGAAAATCTAGGATCTATGTGCCTATATAAGGAAATACCATTAAACCTAGCTGAAAATTCTCAATCCACATACACGTGTCTTAACATATATATATAAGAATTCATGACATTTATGCAAATCAATCATTCATATAATAATCATGTACCTTGTGTAGTCTTCTTCGTTTTTCAATCTTATATTCGTCAGGTTGTCGTAAACTACAACGACCAAAACAGATCGTCTCCAATAATATTCACGCAGATATCAGAGAAACTAACTGAATTAAACCCTTTGATCCGAAAATGGCTAGAACAAAGTCAAAAGTGTTAGATCTCTTCTTTATTCTATAGAGAGCAAAACGTAAAGGAGAAATAAGAGAGAAAAAGATGATAACGCTTATGAAAATCTTGAAAAATGATAAGAATTAGGTGAGAATCGTGAAGAAGACTTAATAATTTTTCACAATTCTGGTCATCTTACTAGCTTTTTTGCTTTTGTGATTTATTGTTTTTTTGTCTTTTGTCTTTTAAAGACACTTAATACAACTTTAAAGAAACTTCTATTCCTTTTCCATGTTATATATATATATA
>JANTPM010000245.1:5290097-5305403 GCA_025434745.1 Erythroxylum divaricatum
TTGACATTTCAAAATCTCAATCGCAGCTTTCTAAAAAAATCTGACTCCAACTTATACGTAAGACTCCATATGCCCCCTCAGACGTTCTCACGGGTGTGACTTAACATGTCATACCTATGCATGATGTTCCCTTTTTTTTTGTTGCTTTTCTTACATTTTGTTCATAAATGCATCATATACCATCTACTAAACCATTGGAATCAAGCTTGATTCCAGTGGTTTAATACTACATAGTCATGTATTCTATTGTTTGCACATTTCTTTACTTTCAAAAAATATAGTTCCTGGAGATATTCAGGCCATGGGATGCTCATGTGAATATTCATGATCGCTAGAGGTTGCATATGGACATTTGTTAACCACAGATAGCCTATATTCTAATGTATCCTTTTCTGAAATGATGCATTTATGGAGACTTGATTAGCTTGTTACCTTGTATTATTTCTCATTATCATTTTCATGAACCAGGAAAAAAGATGAGCGCCTATTTCTAGTATAAGAGAGACAATATGAAAACTCGTGAATTAAATTCTAAGGTTTTTTCTGCATCCATTTATGTTGTTTTTTGTTTTCATGGCAACAACCTCAAACTATTTTTGTTTTCACAAGTTTTTCTTTTTGAAGTATATGCAACTAACTTCAGACAATTGATGGCCACAATTATATCTTAATTATTGACACCATGAAGATGTTTTGAATTTGCCTCAATGAAGAAGCCTCAATGATGCCTGCATTGTTTCTTTCATTGCTAGACACTCTCCTTCAGGGCTGGATGACTATCCACATGCTTCACATCCAAATGAGGAAGATAGTTATGTTAATCTTAGGTGTTGGATGCTTCTTGTTGCAAATTGCATGCATTTAATATTGCGATTGGTAATGGAAGAAAATAAATTTAAGAAGGTAATAAAAGAATCTAGGTATCTTACATATAATCAATTTTTTCTTGATGATCCTTAACAATCTTCATTGATGCAGGATTACGGTTTGACAACTAAGATACTCGCAGACTTTGAAATCCTCAATCAGGTTATTCAATCTTAAGCCTGTTGTAGCAAGTCACATCTCATTTCTTGTATATCCTTAATGTTATCTGATTGGTGCATTATATATTTAGAAGTAACACATTGATGAGTCTCTTGCATTAAGTCGAACAATATTTCTACGCTTATGATTATCCATTTCTGATATACACCTCAAATTTTGCTAGATGCATCTTAATCCTACAAATTGAGGTTCTTTTGATTTTGCCAGCCACACAGAAAAGGTAAGCTTGTACTTCGTCATCTCTTTGTTTTGAGTTTGAACCTTCAAATTAATTGGATGTCAGGATTATATGGCATCTATTTTCTATTTTAATATAACTTTAGTTGATTTTGCGTATGCTTTACTTGTGTTATTGATCTTGTAATACTATATTGAA
Source organism: Erythroxylum divaricatum (assembly GCA_025434745.1). Taxonomy (NCBI): domain Eukaryota; kingdom Viridiplantae; phylum Streptophyta; class Magnoliopsida; order Malpighiales; family Erythroxylaceae; genus Erythroxylum; species Erythroxylum divaricatum. The sequence goes on from JANTPM010000245.1 coordinate 5,291,521, forward strand.
CCTTTTAATTTAGCTCTGTTAATATTTTCTTATATGTACTTATGCACATAAAGTATCGCTTGGATAGTTAGCTTCTGAACTAAGATTGATTTAATATGTTGTTAATATCTTGAGCAGATAAAGAAACACATACAAAAGGCTCGTCCTCAACCCAAGAAACGTTATGGGAGGTGTTAGAAAGGCCATAGTTAAGATTTGTTTCTCATATTGGTTATGTCAGCCTTTTCCCATTCACAGCAAAGATCATTCCATTGGTATGTTGAATATAGTTTTTTTTTTTAAGATAAACCTTAGTTTGTTGTATTGTCTTTGTAAATTTATTTCTATAACTACTCTGACTTCGAAGCATTTTTCAATTGTCATATAATGCCTACGTTGCTATGTTTGTCTCTATTTTGAGTAGGGAGGGCATCAATTTGATAAGGTTTTGCTTATTTCTATCCTAACTAGTTTCAGCATTATGGGAAAAAGAAACCTCCTGTTGACTTGTAAAGAGCTTTTCACCTAGTACGAGTTCGAGTCTCTGCATGTTAATATACAATTTTTTCAAGAATTATGACTGTAATTATAGAAATATGATTTGATAATGTAATAAACTAAGCATTATAGGACATAGGTCATTCTTGATTTTGCCACAGAAATTTTGGGTGAGCCGAAATGTTAACTTCGATTTACAGATGATCTAAAAATAGAATTAAAAAATTAGATAATCTTACATCAAAATTTGAAAAACTACCATCCCAACACTAGAGCGTCATTATAGAAAGGTTCATACAAAAGTTTTAAAACTTCATTTTATAGAGGCATGTAGATGTAGATAGATCTCGTATTGATTTCACAACTAGATTTTTGCATTAACATGGTGAGATATCGCAAACATGTGGTAGAGAATCTCCAATAACTTCTAGCTGAGGGGTTGGCATTACTCGCCATTCTAAATCTTTTTCCCATACTTATTGATCCATTTTAAATCTTTTTCCCATACTTATTGATCAAACTTTTTAAAAAAATTTCATTCATTTATTTTAATTCATATCAAATTTTGTAGTTATTATATTCTTTACTAAAATATTATAACGAATTTTACTTCATCGTTTTGAATTGTCAATTTTTCCTTTCCAATTTTATTAATCTTATTTAAATATTCATTTGTTATATTTTTTCTCTTTTTCTTTACAAAATTTTGTCTTACGTCGTACATTTGTAATTTTTCCTCCAAATTTTAACTTTAACAATATTAACTTACACATCTTAACCATTCATAACAAAATCTATATATACATACTCTTTAATTCTTAAAATTAAATAAACATTCTACATTTTTAAAATTTTCACTGCACATTTACATAGTGAACATCTGCTAGTACTTCAATAAGCAGTATATACCCATGAGGACTTTAAGTGAAAAGAACCGTACAAGACTTAGGTGATTCGAGCATGTGTACAGGAGGCCCTCTAATGCTCTAATGCGTTGTTGTGAAAGTATAACCCTTAGTGAATACAAGAAGAAAAGGGAGAAGCGTTACAAGACCTGGAGAGAAATGATCAAGAAAGATTTGTCTAAGTTGGACCGTAATGAGATAGTGGCTAGAAATAAAAGAGTATGACGTGATCGGATAAGAGTAAGGGATTAATCTTCAAAGTTCACCAATACAGTATAGTAGTTATTTAGAGATGAAACTCGTGACATGCAGATTATGGGGACAGTAGGATTGGCATACATGTAGAGTATATGAGCAAGGACTCTTAAAGTAACTAGAAATGAGGTGAGTCGGCCTTTACAATTTATTAGATACTCGTTGATATGGACTCCTGCAGGTATACCCTGTATTTTTACTTATTTATTATTTAATATAATTTTTATTTATTTAATAATTTATCGTGCTAGTTTACCTTTTTCCTCTGTAACCTGCATTATTCTTATCTTGTCTTATTTGTATTTTTGGTCTATCGGAAATAGTACCTCCATTATATAGGGATAAGGCTATACACTATCAGATCTCTTTAGACCTCACTTTATTGCGAGATTTGAGACTGCGTGATGACGATGATTATAATGATGACAAGAACCTTACCTCATTTTCCGGTTTAGATTTTGGTCAGCGGAAATCGATGAACTTAAATCTTGATATGTATCAGCCTCTTCACCTCGTGTAGCTACTAGACAGGGAAGCTGTAGGTGTAGCAATTGAAGTGACCTTTGATATCGAGCTCTCATTGGCCAGATGATTTTAACAGCTTAACAGTTCAGCATTGATCAGTTGCATTCAGCCCTGCCGGCCTTTTCATTTGGATGGTCCAGTTTCACCAAACTTGAGAGATTAGAAGACTTAATTTCAACCACATCCCAGAGTTTTTTATGCATGAATATTCTCTTATATCTTTAAACCTGTCCACTCTCATAATCCTTTCATTTTCAGATAGTTGAGACTGGACCAGTTGTTCAACTTCACACATCCAACTTCTCCTGTAATTTCTTTAGACTTTAGCAATCCAAATGTATCTTATAAGTACACCTATCACCAACCACTTGCCAAAACCATGTTACTTGAGGAGACAAGAACCATTGAAACTGTTGAACATGATTAGCTGCAATAACACTTTGATAGTCGCAGATTACAGAAAAGCTATGACGAAAATTAAGCCGTTGAATACATGGTTGTTTCAATGTTAATCGAAGGAATTTTTCAAGTCAAATGTGTTAGTTTCAGACTATGAACGTGCATCAATGAAATTACAATATCACCAAGAACACAACAAACATACATGAACAAGTTCAAACAATCGTTACAAACTCCAAATCAAGCACACAAAGGCAACCAGTTTACAGAGTCAATAGAGACCAAGCCAAGGCTAACTTGTTTCATCGCCAAGCTTCAGTGCGCTCCGCCCTTGAATTTATGCGGCTCAAGTTGCTGATCCCTCGAGCTTTCTCAATAGATACCGTTGCTGCACAAACAACAGGCTGCTGCACATTTTCTTTTCGAGGACCCTTTCTTTGATTAGAATTACTTGACTGGCCGACCTTGCCATTTCTAATATTTGCTTGAAAATCATACTTGACATCATTAACTCCAGAACCCATTTCATTGATCAAGGCATCAATCCTCGAAGCAGTTTCGCAAGACTCATCTCCATGAGTGGTCAACTTCTGGGTAGAATCTGTATAACTGCAATCTTCACCATCACCCATAGGATTGTTCTGACTGCAATGGTAGGAACTTTCTACAGCAGGTTCTTCAGCTACATAGGCTTGCTCCAACAATTCATTGTCATTTTCAGTGTGAAATACACAGCACTCCGAAGGGCTCTCATGACCATTCTCATCACATGGCTCTAGGCGTGAAGTTGAATTTGGTTCCACCACAGAATCTTCCCTCTCCCGTAATGCTCTTAGAATAAGTGTCTTCAGGAAGTTCATTACTTGAACAGCATACATTAGAGCAGTAAGAGGATCCGCCATCTGCCACAAGATTAAGACCAAACATGGACAGTTAAAAACTGACAACTGATGCTATCAACCTGTACTTCTATAAATTCAGCAATAAAAGATACTTCAATATATTCTGGTAAATCAACTTATTGCTAATGCAGATGTGAAACAAGTGGAATCGAACCAACACTGAAGTAGAATGCCAGGGAAACATAGACTCTCTGAAAGAACCATACACCATAAAAATTCTGGGGATGTAACCAGAAAAGAATTACTACACAAGTTTAATGGTGGTAACTGTGAGTGTGACAATTAACTAATGTACCGCCTACTAAAAACGGTTATGTTGAATCACAAAACTCAATAACAATATTAATTTACCTGAGTCATATTTGGTGCAAAAACCATGGCTATGTTGCGTGCATTCATCTTGTTTACATGTTCTTGCTCAACAACATCAGCCATCAAGTTAATGGCCCAATCCAAGAGAGAAGCTTCTGTCGGGGGTAGGTTCCTCACAAGCTCAACACAGTGTTCTTCTGTTTGGCATTGTATTACTTGTTCTGGAGATAAGGTATCAAGAACCCCAGCAGGAAGTTCTCTAAACCAAGCCTAAGGAAGATATAACAAGAAGAGTAAAGCATAATACCAAATGTCACTAACAGGAGGATAGTAATAAATGTCAATCATGTTGCAGCTTTTCATATCACATTCAGAATGTCCCTTTATAATTTCACAATTTTATCTCTGCCATGCTACAGTTCTTAACCTCACTTTTCTAGTTAGACCACAGAACCAGGGAAGTCAAATCTATTAAATAGAGGTTTACAATTAGTAATCCAATTAAGCAGAGGAAGCAATGAAGAACAATGTCATGACAGAATAGCTGCCCCTTTTTGTGAATCTAGTGAAAATGAAGGTATCTTGAGCTGTAAGCATCATAAATCCCCAATAGGATGGAAGAAATTTATTATCTACAGGTGGTAATAAATGAAAGGCATCCATTGCACATCGGGGTCACACAATAGAATTGATGGAACAATAGCAGTAGTTGAGGTGAAGGGGTGTGAGGATGGCAGCAATTGCTGTTACATTGATGATGTGCAGTGGTGAAGATGCCAGTCAATTGGTATAGGCCTATGGTGCAATAAGAGGCAACACTGATGGTGCGAGATAGCAGTTAGGATGAGATTGTTACTAATGGCAACATTAATTAGCTTATTCGAATCAAGTGATGGAAAAAAATAGTTAAGATAAATTTGTGATGGTGAAGGTGATGGAACCAGATCACACAAGCGGTGCGCACAATCACTCTCGTTGGTAAGCTTTCATAGAGTAGAATCTTTTAAAATAAGTTATAAAAAGAAAAATTACAGACTTCTTAAAGCAGTAGCATAACCAACCAGAGGCTGCTATTACGTACCAAATCCCAGTTTATTAGATAGATTGTAAGGAAACTAATTACCTTTTAGCTGCCATTGATCAGCAATGGAAATTTTGGAAAGCTAGTGCAAAGTAATTAAAATCAACCAGAACAACTTCTTTGACTTACTCCTAATTGGAAAAGGCTAAATAGAAAATTCTACCAATGCCACAGAACAGTCTCACAGATCTTCTTCATCAACATGTGCTCCAGGTCAAAGGCAAATGCTTGCAAAGGACAACAGAATTGAGATTAAGACAAGTTTTGATACCTTGATAAGGCCTGCCAAACAATGTACTTCAACGCCTTCCGGAACGATTCCTCCATTCAGTTGATCCCTAACATACTCCTCCTGACTGTTTTCAGCATTGATCCTAAAAATTCCTTCTGCCTGGAAGCAATCATTAGTGATTCAGCTATAACATCGGTGTCAATATATCCAATCTGACTATTATATACCAAGACAAACTCCACAATAAAGCAGATAGTTTTTTGTTCAATCAATTTCCATTTATGGTGCAACTACTAAAGAGAATAGCAAGGTGATGTACCTGCAAGCCTCCTTGGGAATATAGCCGTCTCTGCATAAGCAAGAGTATAGTTGGAACACTGTTTCCTCTGGTGTCATATGATAGCTGCATAGATTCTGTAGAAACCCCAAAAACAGTTGCACTGCAAAATGGACACAATTACGAGTCAAAAGCAATAGCAAGACAATAATCATGCAAGTTAAATAGTTGAGTGATTTTAAGTGATGCATGACTATAATCCAACAAACGAATAAACTTAATTATCAGTTTCTAAGAAAGATCAACTTTTTACTCTAGAATCAAGAGGCTAGAGCATCTAGAAGTAGAAGAAGAAGGCAGGGGATCGTTAATATCCAGATAGTGGAAACGTAGCAATGATTGTAAACGACAGAATCATGTTTACAGTAAAACATAGAGGCAGTTTGAATCAAAATCTCACTAAATATCTGCAAATAAATTGATGCTGTTGAATAAGTGAAACATATTTTAGTCATATAATGTAGTCGTAGCACTAAGGCACATGTTATATAGAGCAGCAAATTTCCATTGTAAAGTTCCGATTCAATTTGAAATAGACAGCCAACATAAAACCGCTTTAATATGTCCATTTGACCGCCAAGGCCCATATAACCAACCGTAAACAGATTTCTAAGGATGACCCTACTAGAAGCAAAGCACCTCCCAGGAATTAAGTCTTCCCTTTTGAGTTAGAATGGCACTGTCTTCAAATGGTTTCAGTTTGAACCATTTGAAGGGAATAAGATGGGATACAAGCCCTCACGAATCCTTGAACAGTCTAATGCATCAACTGAGAAAGACTCTGGTTTACTTCTATCTTATTCATACAAGTAACTTGAAAAGTACATGACAAAAGCAGCAAGAACCACAATAACGAATCTAATAATTGAAATCTACATCTTCGCATTTAAGAATTCCAGATGGGCAAGGAAATACAACATATATAGAGAAACACGATAAACAATTGATTACGAAATTTCACAGTTCCAAGAATTGCCATTGGCACAAACCAAGAAAGCCTAAACATGCAAAAAACACCTATCAAACGAGACAGAATGACAAAGCCAGTGATTGCAGAAACTGTCATAAACATCTAAAAAATTAACAAGAATCAGAATAATACAAAACCTACCAAATAAAAGGCCAAACAGAAAAGAAAATGAGAAAAAATAAAACCCAGATTCCCATTTTAACCAAAAAGCAAAATGTACCTAGCACTAGGAGCTCGCCTAGGCACTTCAGGTTCGAACTCCACAGGTAAACCCAAGAAGCCATTGAACCTATCGAAGGTGACATGAGCCACATGCCGCACATTAGTTGGCCAACCGATTTCCATGGCACAAAGCTCCCTCCTATCAGTCTTGCAAGCCACCCAAGACTTCCTGAGAAGCGCAAAAAGCAAAGCCAACAAAGAAAGTTGATCTCTTTGGTGTCTTTCTCTTTCTTTCTCCAAATCCTCTTGCGGGTCACACTCAGTCACCGGAAAATCACTTTCTTCCTCACCGCCACCGCCACCATCACCCGGTGAATGTGCGCAGGATAAGGAAGATGGAGGTGCGCAAGATAAGGGAGATGGTGAAGGAGAAGAAGTAGAAGAAGGAGTGGTGGTTGGGGAAGAAGGGAAATGAGAAGGAGAGTGGAGGACCTCGGTCATGGCTGGCAATGAAAAAGAGTGTTTTTTGCTTGAAAATATTAATTACAAAAAGAAAAAAAGAAAAGTTTAAAGAAAGATTCTTGCTTTGTTAATGGGTTTTTTCCATTAGTAAACAAGATGACGAAATCAGATTGTAGTAGTTGTTGATGGTGTTGCTGTTGTTGTTGATGATGTGTGAAGTTTTCCCACAGAGAGAGAGAGAGATAGAGAGAAAGCTCAGAGGTGGAGTTGGATTGAAGGAATGGTCTTCTAGTGGGACAAGAAAATCATTAACTCATCTCTGAATCTTTCTCCTATTTTCTTCTCTTTAAGCGTTTAAACAAGCAAACAAGAGGGAGACGCAAGAGGATTTGGTGGGAAATAGAAGAAACAAAAAGGAGCGTATTATATTTACCAAGTAATCAGCGGATTATTATTCTATTTGTGAGTTTAAGGATATGGAACCAACCAGCTTCACTCGAGCTACAAGCAGTTAACTTTGTTTGTGGTTGGTGTAGAGGAATGTCCTCTACACCAGAGGTAAGGAAGAGTGAGTGATCGAGTTTGAAAGAGACCTTCTTTCGGTTTGAACCAGCTTTTACATAGGCCTTTCCAATGGAGAGACCGCTTTTTTGTTGCGATAAAAAATATGTGATGATAGCTCTTTTGCAGAAAACTGTAATAAAAGGACACTAGAGTCTCAAGAGAGGAAGATGAGGCAAAGTTGCTGGGGACCCCCTTGCTTTGTTGCAGACTTGCAGTGAAAATGCAAGAATTAGTAATCACAAGACATAGCTCTACTTCAAGTGTAGATCTGGTGAAATTGTAATCTTTCCTTATCTGGGTTTTTGTCGTTTCTACAAAAAATCTGAGATAGGAGTATAGGACTGGGTAATTTAACATATTTAGGCTTCCGTGTATAGCTGACTCACTACGGTATCCAAACCTTCTTCATACGTTTTTTTTTTTGGGATGCAATTCTTCGTATGTTATTATTTTAGCGAAGGTTTAAGGAATGATTATCGTTATTATTAATTAATTGTTGGTTTATAAAAAATATTATAATTAATTAATTATAGAATAAATTATATTTTAATTAATTACAATATTTTAATTAATGAATAAATTATATTTTAACTAATTATATTACAATTAATTAATTAATAATAATATTTTAATTAATGAATAGTTATATTTTAATTAGTTCTATTTTAATTAATAATAATTTTTTTAATTAAATATAATGTAATTAAATAAATAATAATAATAATTTAATTAATTATATTGTAATTAATTAATTAATTGCAATATTTTAATTAATGAATAATAATATTTTAATTAATGAATAGTTATATTTTAATTAATTATAATATTTTAATTAAATATAATGTAATTAATTAAATAATAATAATATTTTAATTAATTATATTTTAATTAATTAATTACAATATTTTAATTAATAATAATAATATTTTAATTAATTAATAATTTAATTAATGAATAGTTATATTTTAATTAATTATAATGTAATTAATTAAATGATTATAATATTTCAATTAATGAATAATTATATTTTAATTAATAAATTAATAATTATATTTTAATTAATTAATTAATTACAATATTTTAATTAATTATAGTGTAATTAACTATTTAATTGGTTTCATTATAAATTTGATTATTGAAATTAAAGTTTTATTTATGAAATTATTTGGCTCATAATTATACATTTTATCTATCTTTTGTATATAAAAAATTAAAAATAAAGTAATCACTCCCATTCCTCTTAATTATGAGATGAATGAAGGATTATTCAAAACCAAGGAATGAAACTCTTAAGTCTTCAATGATAGGTTCATACCAAACATCAATTTTCATTCCATACCCACACCCCTTTTCTCATACCACTACGCCCTTAGAATAAAATGAGATAAAAGATGAAGATATCATATTACATCTCATTTTATTCTAAATAATAAAAATATAAAATTTTCAATTTGAGAGATTTAGAATTGAATGTAAAATGATAAGTAATTTTACACTATATTACATTTAAATTCATCATCTAAATAACATTTAACTGTATTATATTATGAACTCTTTCATCCCTCTCAAACAACAATTTTTTTAATATTACATTCATTTCCATTCCATTCTATTATAAATTATTCCATTACATTCTATTCTATTTCATTTCATTTTATTAAAAAGTTTACGGGCAATCAACCGTAACCTTATATTTCGTTTTCCCAATCTCTTTTTAAATATAGTTTATGAAAAATCTCTAATGAGTTGTGGCCATGTTAATCTTTATAAGTTTAGTGTGTATATATATATATATATATATATATTGGTATAACTGAAGTATGTATGCTCGACACACGCTTTAACATTAAATTGAAGTTTTGATTAAAGTTGTGGTTTGTAATTTAAAGTTTAAACAAGTTTTTATTGTTATATTTGGTATTATTAGTACTTTAAAACTATTAAAATAATATTTATTATATTTTGAATAAGATGAAAAATGAATTAAAAATAATAAATAAAGTAAAATTCATATATTTATTTCATTTTTAAAATCATTTTTAAAATTAAGTAATATTTAATGAATCAGAATACAGGTTATAACACTAAATAAAATATTTATCGATATATTTATTAAGAATTGATCAAATTTGATTTCGTGAGAGTTTAAATCATTACTAATATTTTTTGAAAATATTATATAACTTAATATCATAAATAATAATATAAACTCAATCAAAAATTTTAAAAACATTGTAGTGTAATTAACTAATTTAACCTTGCTTTAGAGGGAAAGAATTATATAAAGCTTTTTGAAGATCCAAATCCATCACAGCATTATTAATTGCTTGACGCGTGAGAGACAAAAAGATTGGTTCGCAAATTATAGTTGTCAAGTCATACCGGTGACCTTAAGCTACGCACAATCATGTCATATGTTGTCTGTCTTTTAATGCCAGGAAAACCTGAAAAGGACACATCTAAAGCCGAGTCTTTAGTGACTAGTCCCTAAACCTCCTTATATTGAGCATCCATGAATTGCTTTTTCGTAATTAAGTTGTTCAGATATAGCATGTTTATTATGAAGATAATCGTAATACAGACTGACTCGCTAGTTTTACAAGCCAGCTTTTTTTAGGTATTATTATTTTTAAACACCCGCTTAGAGGTTGTATCTCTCTATTTATAGAGGATGAATCGGGAGCAAGTCACCTACGATACATCATGTAATTTATCTTTCATTTCTCGTTTATAAAAAAAAAAAAAAGTTGTAGAGAGTGGTAGCTAATTCCTCAGCACAAAACACAAGGGGTCCGAGGAAACTTGGGAAACGAAGTACTTGAAGATGATAATCATTTTAAATTTCTATATAATAAGGTTAGTTGACCACTACGCTGCATACTTCTCATGTGTAAGGAGTGATAAAGAAGTGTTCTCTTACAAAAGGAACTCCAACAACCCTTAGATCTTGGATTTTCACACGTCCAAGTGAAAAATAAATCATGTTTTCTTAGAGGGTTTCTTGTATGAATGTATATATATCACTAACTCGAGGAATCCAGTGATTTTAAATATCTGTTTGATCGAATCTTTAATGGTGATAATGACAGCCATTGTGGATGAATAGCTAAAGCTTTCCCTTTCTTAACTTCTTCTCTAACATAAAGAAAGGAGAGTTGACATCAACTCATGACCTGGGCTGATAATCCCTTACCTCTGTTATACGCTACATTTAATCAATCTGATCATATTTCTCTTCTAAAACTGAACACGACCCAAAATGACTGAATAGAGCATTTCCATGGGCCAATCAGAATAGAGCCTCTTAAGTTAGTTTTAAGCATTTCCAAGCAAATACCTTTTAAAGAAAGAAGAATATTTGAGAGTGGACACACGTTGTCTTGGCTAAATCCCAAGGATCATCACTACGTGCGTGACAATATTGCAGTCGGCCCGCATGTTGAGCAGAGTAGACTAAGTAAAAACAGTCAAAATCTTGTGACCAAGTGAGACATTAATTTTGTCAACTCTAACATAATTTGTCATCAGCAGAACTTACTTATTGCGTCCCTCTTACCTTACTTCTTGTTTGTTCTTTTTCGTTAACACCCACACTCAAATTGAATCGGGAGCTTCAAATTAGTTTCAGTTTGGTAGTTAGAGAGAAAAATCTCGCTGAAGTCAAAGGCTTTGTGAGGATGTCGGCAAGTTGGTATGTAGTATTAACATATCTAGCCTCAAGTTCTCCTTCTCTACTTTGTCTCTGATGAAGTGTACATCCACTTCGATATGATTTGTTCTTGAGTGAAAGAGTGGGTTTTGAGCCTGTAATCGAGAGCTATTGTTGTTGCTCCACATAGTAGGTTTGTGTGTGAGAGAGAGAGAACCCTAACTTAAAGAGTAGGGAAGTGAGGTAGATGAGTTCGGTAGATACCTGTGAAATGGCTCGAAATTCTGCCTCGATGCTAACCGAGCTACTGTCGATTGTTTATTGGAGATCCAAAAAATAAGGTTTTCCCCCAAGAACATGCATCCTCCGGTTGTTGATTTTTGATCATCGGGAGAGTTGACTAAGTCGGAGTCACTATAGGCTTGGATATCAAAAGGAGTAGATGATAGTCAAAATAGCAGTCCTGGATTTAAAGTTTCTTTCAAGTAATGCAGAAACCCTTTTACATGCAATCTAACATGTATTTAGAGGATTTGGTAAAATTTGACTTAATTTGTTTATTGTGAAGTTGATATTTGGTCTTATATTACACAGATACTGAAGTGTTCTAACGGTACTTCGGTAGAGTTTTGGGTGTTCAAAGGGTGTGCCATCACGTAGAGATAACTTGGTTGTTGGAGTCATTGGAGTTGAACAGGGCTTGCATGAAGACATGTTGGTTCTGGTAAGTAAATCTTTGATGTAATGTTTATGTGAAAGATATAGTCCATTTTTGTTTTCTATATGCTTCAAAAACAAGAAAATGATTTATGCTTCCAAGCATTTTAAGTGCAAACTGAGACCTTGATTGACTGATAACTGCATGAATAGCTTAAGTTGAATTTCCTGTGATTAGGATACACCCACATAGACTAATAGCATTGTAATGATTCCATTATTGTTTGAATAGAATAGAGAAGTATCTAACCTTGAATTATGAAACTCCCACTACGAAAGTGCATGTTTCAGTTTAAGAAACTAAACTCTAGGTGCTTGCTTCAAACCATAGAGAGATTTAATTAGTTTGCAAACATGATGCGATTCTGTTTTACTTTCAAATCCTCGTGACCGATTTATATAAACAACTTCATGCAAGTCCCCATGTAGAAATGCATTATTGATGTCAACTTGTTGGATATCCCGATGATGAGAAACAACAAGTGACATAATTACTTTGATTGTTGAGGCTTTCGCAACAAGGCTCAAAGTTTCTGAAAAGTCAATACCAGGGGCTTGATTAAACCCTTTGGTGACAAGCAGAGCCTTGTGTTTAGAGACAGTCTCGTCAGCATTATACTTAGTCTGGAACACCCATTTTGTCCTAAGAATGTGCATAGTAGGCTCATAGGAAACAAGTGTCCAAATGTGATTTTCTTGTAAAGCATTGAATTCATCTTGCATAGCTTGAAACCATATAGGATTGTTTAAAGCTTCAGAAACTGTTGTGGGTTCAGTGTGAGTATTTAAGGCAAGAGATAAGGAATAAATTTTGGGTTTAAAAGTTCCACTTTTGGAGTGAGTTTGCATAAGATGTTTATTTTATGTTAATGGGAAGGATTTGGTTCAATGTTTGGTGCGGTTGATAGAATGGGATTAGGTAAGGTATTTTGATTGTTTAAATGAGTGAAGGTAGGAAGACTTGGTAAAGCTATAGGATGATTTGAGTGTGTGGGAAAATTTTGAGGAAATGGAAATTATTCCTCATTGAATACCATATGACGAGATATGATCCTTGGATGCATGGAATTATATCCAAGAAAAAATACATTTTGCAGTATGAAACTCGAATTTATGATGAGAATAATATCTGAGATAAGGAAAACAACTGCAACCAAAAGTTTTGAGATAAAGACAATTTGGGGGGTTTATTATGCAACTTTTCAAATGGTGAGAGATTGTTTAGTCTTGAAGATGGGAGGTTATTAATAAAATAGGTGGTTGTGGAGAAGACTTCTAACTAATAAGTGAGAGGCATGTGAGCATGAGATAAAAGAGTTAGTCCTATTTCAATGATGTCGGTGTTTTCTCTCAAAAACACCATTTTTTGGTGGATGTAAAGACAACTAAAACGTGGTTGTATTCCATGTTTTGTGAGGTAAGGTAAGAGATCGTATTCACCTCCCATATTAGTGTGTAGATCTTTGATTTTTCTGTTCAATTGAAGTTCAACATTGATTTTGAATTTGACAAAAACTGATAGAGTATCAGATTTTATTTTTAGGGGGATAAAACCATGTGAATCTTGTGTAGGCAGCAACAAAAATAAGATAGTATATATGTCCTTCAGTTGAGAGATACGGAGAGGGTCCCCAAATATCGGAGTATATGATGTCAAATGGATTTTGAGCAGTTATGTCATGAGTTTGAAAAGGTAGTTGATTCAATTTTCCTTGCTTACAAGCAGTGACGGAGCCAAGGACAGAGATATACGGGGCCCAAATAAAATGTAAATTTCACAAAAATTTTCATACCAAAACTAAATAAAAGACAAAGTTTTATTAAGAATATAAAATAGCTAAAATTACAATGATCCTTGCCTACTTTTCATAGATTGAAATCTTTTCATAACAACATCATTGTCAATATTTGCAAATACATCTCTTTCAATGTAA
>JANTPM010000245.1:5307296-5319605 GCA_025434745.1 Erythroxylum divaricatum
AGTTGGTCAAGGATAGCTCTGATGCCATGTAAGAAATATATGTGTAGAAATTATGAGCTATTTTGTTATTTGCTCATATATACATTTATACAATTATTGGTTCAATACTAACCATACATTTGTCAATACACGTAACAAAATAAAAGGCTGAGATGTGTAAGGTTGAGATGTATTCTATCACAGCATAATTGTACAGTCCAACTATCATCAGTGAATTCCTTTGAGATTGTAATCTTACGGCAGAATTGTACAGTTCAGCTATTATTAGTGAATTCCTTTTATAGCCTTTTGTGAAATTCCTATTGTCTCTCTTACTTTACTTCTTGTTTGTTCTTCTTAGTTAACACTTTGAACATGTTGACAGAAGAAAATAACACTTCCTCATAAATGCCTTTGATTTCAAGTTTTGGGACTGTGTAAAACCAATCCCATATGCACAGCCGTTCAATATCAAAACCATGTGCATTGTTTTACTTAAAAAGGTAACAGAAAGATTGTAGACTAAATTCTTGTTTATTGCCCGCTACTAAAGTAGAAGCCAGGACCAACTGTGGCAGTATGAAATGTGAATTTTCTTCCTTTCTTTGCTTGCTATGCAGTAAGCACTAAGCACAGAGGGCTAATCCTGGACTTCTGCTTTCTTTTCACCAGATTTGAGATACCAACCTAATGCACCAAGAGCAGTGATTGTACCAGCTAAAACTGCATAATTTCGGTATTTGTCTGTTGAAACCTTTTCAGAGGCCGCTCCTGTTGCAGAGGCTGAGGCAGGTGGTTTTGCATCAGCTGGTGCACTTGAGGTAGCCTTTTCTTCTGGCTTTGCACCCTGAAAAAAGTTAATGCACAATGCATTAGACTTGAGCAAATTGCAGTCACCTCAACAGCCTTTTTCTATTTTTGATTCAATACCAAGCAACATTAACGTTTACACATCTATGGCCACAATTAAAGCATAAGGACCACATTTACGATAAATGTCAAGGTATACAAGCACTTGTCCTTCAAGAACTAGATTAAATTAGCCAATAAGTAAAACGATTATTTCAGACTTACGAGCAAAGAGTATCCACTCAAGCAAAATAAACAGAAGTGTTCAGAAAAAGTGGGAGGGCCGCCTAGTTAATGCTATGCTCAAACCAAAAAAGAAAGTCATTGTAGCAGAAATAATAGAATGCCTGGCAATTAACCAGGTCATTGACAATAAAGACACTTCTAGACACTACACTCTGATTACGTTCACAGCATCTTACATGGTTCATATTGTGTTAAAAGAACATACCTCTCTTTTCAATGGTAGGTACCACGATTTAAATCATGGTTTCGTTATATATTCAAAAGATGAAGACTATAAACACCCTAAACATATCCTGGAAAGGGGAAAATGAAAAGTTGAAAAAATGAAGCTCATACCTTGCGTGCAAGCTTCTCCAATTTCTCTTGCTCAACTTTCTGAAATGTGAAGCCAACAGTTAAGAAAATGTAGGTCAATCGACAAGGCGTTTGTAGTGACAAATAGACACCCAATCTAACCAAGTAGGGCATGCACTAATCTCAGATGAACAAAAGAAATCTCAACTTTGGGCTTTCCAGCTCCGCACTCTCTCCATTACCAGAAATAGTTAGTCAACATAATATACAAGATTCAACACGAACTTCAAAGATCGGTGCACAATCATGCTGAAGTTACCTTAATATATACATTTTCTGCAGCTTTTTCCTCCTCACTGAGAACTCTTCCATTACTTGAGAACCTTCGAGACACCAGCCTTGTCATTGATCTTGCCGCCATGGTAAATCGAATATCTGCAACAATCGGAGATGAGAAACTGTCTAATAATGCGAATTAGGAAGATGCTAACAGGTAATAGATATAGGGTTTAGAGGGAAATGGAGCCTACGAGAGAGGCAGAGAGAGAGAGAACGAAGCGTGGGCTCCAATCACCAAGTATGGAATATAATTAACCGTCCGATCCAGGAAAGGTATCAATTCTTGTTAACCAGTACAGGCACCATTTAATTTAAATTTTGGAATCGGGCTATAACCCAGCAATTCTAAAGCCCACCTAAGGCCCTGCTTCATCTTATAATAAATAATAGTATTTTGAAAACCGAACCAAACTAACCGATAGGACCAGAGAACTTGTGAGCCAGAGAATAGAATGGTCCGATTTAATTCTTATTTTTTGTGAGTGATTGACCCATTTATTTTGCTGTCAAATCGATAAAAACATCTGAATCGATGTAATAAAGGATCGGCTGGTCAATTTAAAACACCTTAATTTTCATGATTTTAACTTGATTAGAAGTCTTGTTTGAACGAGACATTAGTTGAGTTTGGTTTTTAGCAGTGAATTAACTGAAAACCTCTACAAGTGATTGAAGCAGCTAAAAAAAAAAACTCTAAAAATTATGATCTCTTCAATCTTTGCTAGACGCTTGAAAACTATTCAAAGTCTCCACCTTTACGCTGCTCATTGCTTTCCAACTATACATGTTTCATATTTATGCTCTAAACTCCAAAGCCCTCTTCCGAATCGACAAAATTTTGATTCTAACATTGTCTCTTTTTGCTCTATTCTATTATTTTATTTTGTGTTATGTTGATGAATTAAAAAAAAACTTGTTTGTTTTTGAAGTTTGAAGGTTTAAGTTAAGTTTATAATTAGATAAATAATTTAATAATATATTTAAAAATTATCTTATATATATAATTTATAATTTATAAAATAAAAATTTATATATTTAATTATTTATTAATCACTGTTTCATTTACAGTTAAATTCTAATTGAACTATTAACCCTTGAATCAATTATATTTCCGATTTAATTAACAATCCAGTTTTTAAAATATCCGTAAATAACATGAAAAGTAATCTTTCAACAAAAAGGTCTGCCTGTTTCTTCAATTGCTTTGGTATTCTCTTTAGTCAAGAATGGCTTGGGCAGTGGGCACTCTCTTTATCTAATGTTGGTCAAATTTTAGCTACTAATTCTTTTCCTGTATACAAATTTTGGTTGACTTAACAGGTGAAATAAAAACGTTTATAACACATCTGTTGGTCTTGTTTTATTAAAAAAAAACAGAAGTCTTGTTTTATTAAAAAAAAACTAAATAGGTTGGTGTGAGTTGTTCAGCACTCTCATCCCTTAATCAGAGATCTAGAGTTTGAGTCCTGAGAATGGAAAAATCTGTTTAACCAACACTCTACCCTTTACGGATTGACCCGATATGAGCGAAGATTAACCTAAAAGTGACTGACTTAAAAGTGCCTTCTTATGAGTTGAGACTTCCTAGAAGGCTAGAACACCTGGTGGGCTAAAAAAAAAGTCAAAAAGCAAATATAAGAGGAACAAGAAGCAACGGAGCAATGAAGGCGGCACGAGGCCTAGGGGCGTCATTCTCCGCACTTGGACGGTTGGACCGCCAAATTGGTTAATCCTCTCATTCGGTACACGCCAAAATAACCCACCCCCTCCCTCACTTTCTCTCTATTAAAAACTACAATAAATAGCAGGGGGTGCGTTTGTCACTCCACCACATTAGTGATTAGCCGCCTCTCCTCGTACGCTCCGCACTTCTTCTGAACTCCTGACCATCCTGTCTTCGCTTTGCTTCTGCTCTTTCTGGGTAAAGCTCTGTTCTTTTTGATTTTCGTATCCTTTTTGTTGTTGCTTATTTGTTCTGTTTTGTGCTGGTGGGTGTTGCTTCTTCTATATGGTCGTGTTTTGTTTGATCGGGGAGTGCTTGAGGTTTTTGGGCTTTTTGAGTTTTGTAGGTTTGTGGTTTTTGTTTGATGTTATTTTGATTCTTTGATGTGGGTATGGACGTATCTTTCATCAGTGGGGCTTACGCCTTCATTCGATTTTTTTTTTCTTTTTTGATCAAAATGATCTCGTTTATTCTGCTATTAAAATGCTTCAGAATTTTGATCTCGAGGAAAAATGGAAACAGAGCTGTAATGTTTCTCTTCAATCTTTGTTAATTTTGTGCTTCCAGCTAACACGAATGATGTTTGTAATAATTTGCATACCCTCACCATAAGTCTTAGCCTTTGTTACCAGGACTTATTAAAAAGAACCCTATTGTTATCAGTATAGTGGGTTTTGACCCCAAGTTACCTTCAACATAGTTTTTAACTTTATTTGCTATACTGTTTTCTCTTGCTTCCTCTTTTCTGGGGTTTGATTCAGTTGAATAATTTCCATTTTCTTTGGATTTTCAAATTTCATCCCTCAACTTGTAGTAGTGGAATGATGCCTGCCGTAATATAATGCAACCTAACCTGGATTGGAAGGCAGCACTTGACTCTTAACCGTCTTGTTGAAGCCGATGGTTTGAAGAGTCTGAAGCATCTAAAGTCTTGATTTAACTAAAGCCAGAACAAGTTGATATGAGGGTCATGCTTAAGATTGATATCACCCTTTTTGTGTCTGACGTACCTAGGGTTATAATTCATTTCCAAACTATTTAGCACTGACGTGTGAACATTCTTCGACTCATTATGTTCTTGGCGGCCATATAATGCCTGATCTTTTCCCCTTTGATGTAATGAGACTGCGTATTACATCTGCTTAATGTTCTATTGACTTGCACTTCTATCTTCAAGCACTATGGAAAGAATAAGAAGCTTTGTCTTAGTTTATTACAATGACATTTTAAGTTGGAGCTTCGAGTGAAGAGCAGAGAGCAATATAGCTTGTTCTTCTTATTATGCTCCGTACATCCATCGCCTTGTTTACAGAAATGGATGCATTCCTTCCATTTTGTTATTAAGTCAGTGAAGGCATACAAAATTTCCCTTCTTGCTTTTGATATTTGATTCTGTTACTTAGCAGAGTTGGATGAAAACTAGTCATGGGCTGCAGGCGTTTTGATAAATTCATTTGTCTTGCTGACTTGTATGTTCAACAGGGAAACTGTCATTTTCTATAAAAAAAAATTTTACCACGACAGTCAGCTGCATCAGATGTTCATAAAAGCTGATGTTAGAGGACCTGAAGCAAATTATAAAATTGGATGCAATTATGAAGCTGGAAAACTAATTCCTTAGATACTTTAATTTTCCAAACTACCTTGTTTACATGTTGGTCACAATTTCTTAATATTTTCTGTTGCGACGGAGAATTAAGATTAAGCAACTATTAGAGCGAAATATTAAGCTGACTGAGAGTGTTTCATGTTTTTCAGGGTTAAGATGGCAACTATTAGTGTTCCCTCCCAATGTATGGTAAGGGCTGCTCCCCAGAATCGGTTCACTAGCACCATTATCAGGACTCCATTTTCACTGGGATCAGTGAAGAGTGTCTCCAAATCCTTTGGTTTGAGATGCTCCTCCAATTTCAAAGCTTCAATGGCCACCTACAAGATTAAGTTAATTGGACCAGATGATGAAGTGATTGAATTTGAAGCCCCTGATGATGCATACATCCTAGATTCAGCTGAAGCTGCGGGAGCTGATCTGCCATATTCTTGCAGGGCAGGGGCTTGCTCAACCTGTGCTGGAAAGATGGTTTCGGGTTCGGTTGACCAATCGGATGGTTCCTTCCTGGACGAGAACCAAATGAAGCAAGGTTATCTGCTGACTTGTGTTTCATACCCAACTTCAGATTGTGAGATTCACACTCACAAGGAAGGTGACCTTTATTAAGTGTTAAGCAGGTGGAGAATATTTCACAATTGCGAAGCTTGTTCGTTATGAATGTTATGGATTAGTACGGGTGACACAAGTTCCTGTGGACCATTAGTTGCATGCTTAGTCTTTCCTATCATATTACGAAATGTCATTCCATTAAGCAATTAAAGTTACATTTTTTTTCTTGGGTTGTTTCTTAATTTTAAACTGATCGTGCCTTTCTTGTCCAAACCATCAAATTGACTTATTTACTTTGACGGGTAGTGCCGCACCAAATCTCTACTTTTGTCATTGGGGAAAATAAATTAGAGGACTTTGGGCTAGTCACTAAATATGCTGGTGGTAACTGGTACGCGTGGAGGTGGTCTTTGGCTGTTAAACTGTAAGAGGTACCGTTTCATGATTGTCTGTTACAACTAAAGACTTACAGTTCTGGGTTTGATTTAAGAGAAAATTCACATAACTTGACATAAATATCTGAGGTTTTGCATGAGAATACAGAGTATAACAGAGAAGTAGACAGAACGTAACAAAAATTTAAAAACAGAACAGAACAAAAATTGAAAACAGTGAAGTGTTTAGTTGTAATAGACAAAACAGATAAAATTTATAATGGAAAAAACAAAAAAAAAGTGCGTCTCGAAGATAGAAATGTGTTTGATTGTAGTTGACAGAATACAAAAAATAGTGTCAATGACCAAAATACCCCTGTAGTATAATATGATTGGAAATATGTAATTCATTGATTATTTTAAAACGAATGATTTATATTAATATTTTTTAATTATATTTATAAATAAGGAATTAAAAAAATGAGGAACCTAAAAATTTAATGAAATGAGTTATTGAATATCAAAAAATTCGTACAAGTTAACAATAAAATGAATTAATTTAAATATTTTTTATAATTGTATCAATATTTTTTAATTGTATTTGTATTTTTTAATTACGATGAAATAAAATAAAGATCCTAATTATATAATGAAATGAAAAACCTAAAACTTTAATGAAATGAGTTATTGAATTAAAAAAATCCTACAAGTTAGAAATTCTAGTACGTAATAATTTAATAAAACATCTGAGCATTCATGGAATTAATTACATAATAGGTTAAAGATACATTCAAGTCTTATATTTTATTTAAAATGTCCTTAACAATAATACCCAAAATGACTCCGATGGTAATGAGTAAAAATCCTTGACTCCATGCCATTTTTTCTTCAAAGTTGCAACTTCATTTAGTTGTGCATTTGTTGGAATTAGGTATTGATAAGGGTTCGTTAGTTGTAGGAACAATTTCTTCTTTTCGATGAATCCACCTATTTGGATCCATGACATAAGCACTTTGTGCTTCAACCAAAGTCCGATACCCCTTGAATCTAGCATTAAGAAACTCCTCGATTGCCAATTTAACATCATCCTAATTTGTAAAAATATCAACTTGGCGTCCAACAAATATAACATAGATGTTGTATCTGCCTATAATTAAGTACCTGAAAGCAAATCATATCTTCATCAATCATACACGTTCATAAATGACAAACATTAAAAAGCTAATAAACCAACCATTCATCATTTATACACGATAAGCTCGAAAGTGACGGGTTACAACCAAAAAATTACTGTCCACTACAAGCATTATTAAATAGTTAAGCTAGAAGCATTGTTAGTATCCTACATTACCATATAATAGTGTACCATAACCTACTAATTAAGAGATCAAGCATAAAGTCAGAAGTTCCTCACATAAGCATGTTTCTGATCTCCAATTAAACCCCATAAAAGCTTCCCAGCATAAGCATTCTTTGGGAAGATCCTTGTAGTCCTAACATCTTCTTCGGTGGAGAATCCCAAATTTTCAAGTTCTTCACCTAGCTTAGCTCCAAATTGGCTCAGAATGACATCAGTAATGATCTTAGCATTCTCTCTACTATTGTCAATGGCACGATCAAAAGAGCCGACAAGGCTTTCTAACACTGCAATATTCCTCATCTTCCTTTTTCCTTTGCTTTGTTGCTTCCTTTTTGTGTTGTTATAAGAGGCGACATAACCAGTGAGATGGGCTGAAGCAGTTGGAGCAAGAGTGGCTGATGGGCCTGTTGGATCTGTTGGGCCAGCAGGAGCAGTTGGTGCATCACCTTCAGTTTCATCAGTTTCAAGCTGAGCAACAGCATCTGTAACATCTTAAGCTCCTACACCATTAGCTCTATCTTTTCCATAGACAAACTCAAGTTTAGAGTAAAGCAGGGAAGGCTTTCTAGAAGTACAGTACTTGTTGGGGTGTCTCTGCAAAAAAAGTCAGAAAACTTCAACATGACAAACATATTATTATTAAGATGCTTCTATAAACAACCAACAAAGCAAAGGAAAATCTTATTTCTATTACCCTCATTCAAAATCTTATATATGTTAGCTTGTCTAATTGATACTGTCAATGCCTACTACCTATAACATTTTCACTCCTACACAGTTTTTTTTGTGTATACATACAACCATAACAACATGACCATTATCATAAAATCCAATTCCCCATTCCAAAGCTCAAGCAAACTCAGACACTTAAACATAGCATCAGGATCCTTGTTATCCATTTTTGTAAAGAAAAAATTTCTACAAAGATAAAAATATAATGATAATAAACTTAGGATATCCTCATCACATAAAACAAAACATGTAAAATAAAAAATTGAAACATAAATAATAAAAAACTAAAATAATAAAAAAAATTCAAATCACAAAAAAAACACAAAACACACAAGCAGAAATAAATATTAAAAATTGAATGAAAATTAATAAAAGAAATATTCCAAAATAAAATTAGAAAAAAAAAACAAATAGAAAAATAATCAAAAAATCAAAACAGAAAATACAAAAAAAAAAACAGAGCATACAAAAATTCGAAACACAGATAAAGAAAGAAACTCAAAACAGAAAATAGAAAACACAAAAACTTCGATTGTTAAAATTAGGGTTTACTTTGACACCTCCAAAATTGAAAATGGAAGAAAATGACATGGATCATGTAGATTTCAAGTTGATAAACAAGAAAATAGCAAAAAAAAAAAATGAAGAACTCACCATTGACTGCTGATTAGAATAGATAAAGGACAGGTTTCTTGCTAGAGAAACGAATAGGCACAAGAAGAACATGCTAGTAGTAGAAAGTGTGTGTCTGGTGAAGAAATGAGAATAACGGTCTCTTTTTTTTGCTATTTATATACTTGGGCATGTATGAAAAATTAGTAATAATATGGGAGTATTTTGTCCAATCGTCCGCGTGTTTTATTTCAGACACAAGAAAGTTGTGTCACAATTTTGAAAGAAACAAAAAATTTGTATTTTTGTGAACTGGCGTCGGAGCAAAAATAGGCAATGTCAGCAACCAAAAATTGTTAGATACAAAATTTTTGTGTTTTATTATCTGTCTCCACTCGCGGAGACATCAACAAAACCCAACATTGAAGAACAAAAGGATGCTCCAATTTAAGATTGTGATTTGATGGAAAAGGGTAAGAGATGTTAACCTTGCTTCAAAATTAGTAAGAAAACATTTCATGATATTAAAAAATCACTTTTATTGAGAATTTTTAAGTGTTTTAAAGCAAATTATTATATTGTCGATGAACTAAAAGAGTGATATATAAAATGGAAAATCACGTCTTTCAGTGTTAGGTGATGCAATGTAAATAGAAGAAAGGCTTCTTTTCTTGGTCTTCTCATTTCTTCTCCACTAGAATCCAATCCCATTAGAACGTTTGGAGAGAAAGATGTTGACTCATTTCTCTGTATTCCTTTGCTTTCCCTTTCAACTTTTCCATAGATTGTTCAAAAAGTAGGAACTTTTCGATAGAAGTTGTGAACTTTTGCATGCTAAATTCGATGCCTCACCATTCTTCCATGAAATGTTACTACTGCTTGCCAACGAAGTAGGAAAGAGGAAAAGACAAAACATACAGAAGTAGATGTTTCTTTCAATTTCTTAATCAACTTTCCCATAGATTGTTCAAAAGGAAGTAACTTTTCGATAGAAGTTATGAACTTTTGCATGCTGATTCGATGCCTCATCATTCGTCCGTAAAATGTTACAACTGCTTGCCAACGAAGTAGGAAAGAAGAAAAGACAGCCATACAGAAGTATATATATGTTTTGTCTTTCAATTTCTTGTTCAACTTTACCATAGACTGTTCAAAAAGAAGGGTCTTTTCGATGGAAGTCAGGAACTTTTGCATGCTGATTCGATGCCTCACCGTTCTTTCGTAAAATGTTACGACTGCTTGCCATCGATGTAGGAAAGAGGAAAAGACAAACATACAGAAGTAGATGTTTGTCTCTCAGCCGTAAGTTCCAAGATGAATATACACATTCCTAAACGGAAAAAAGACCATTGAAGTAAGGAAATTGAGTACATAATGAGATGCGTTTTGATTTGCTCCAGGTTCATAATGAGATTGATTTGTCGTTTTGAGATGGCTCAGTTTCATTAGCCATAAGCAGGTTTCAGAGATTTTGTTCAGTTTAATTTCTAAGCCGTGTGAATTATTCATTATCGTCAAATTAACTTAATTATTAAAAGTATAGTTTAACTTTTTTCTTTAAATCAAACCTATAAAAATAAAGATAAAATAATTAATATTAAAATATTTGAAACTAAATTAAATTTAAATAATTAAATATTAAATTTGATTTCTTAGCTTGAAATAACATCTTGTGATGTTAGGTTGACCAATGACGCACTAAGATAATTACTCTTCCTTGAGTTAATATAAAGATAAGTATAATCAAAGTAGCAATGAGTATAAATCTCTATATATCGTGGTATGATCATTTAAATCTTTATAAGGAAGTCAAATTATATTCATTCACTTAAAAATTATAATGATTAATCTTTATAAGGAAGTCAAATTATACACATTCACTTAAAAAATTATAATGATTAATCTTATAATTTACTTAAATTTAACTACATCCTTCTTACACATAAAATTAGTATTTATTCAGAATTTAAAATAAAATTATTTATTTTAATAGGTACTGAATTTATTGATTTGATTAAAAAAATTTATTTTGATACCAATAATATAATTAAGTTGATTAAGATATCGGTAAAATATTTTGATTTAGTTATTGACATAATATTTTTATAAATTTAAAATGGGTTAAATAAATTTTTATAAACCAATTTGAATAGTTGATTTAGATAGTAAAAATATACTTTTTCGTAGTTTATGATAAAATTTTAAATAAATATTTTAAAAATAAATCATAAATAATTCAATTAATTATTTTAAGAATACTTTGATTTTCATATTGGAGTGGTGGACTCAAATAATTGTTTAGGTAAAACTTATTTGAACAAAAAGGAAACATGAAGATAATTGTAGACTTAGGCAGATTTGTTCGAGTTTAAATTGACCCGAAATTAATGAGTTAGGCTATAAAAATTGAACTTTTTATAAAAAATTTAAGCTTTGAATTGGCCATGAATTGTTCAGATTTAATTTGACCTTAAATTTAACAATTATATTTAAAACGATGTCATTTTGAACGAAACAATATTATTTTATATTTATTGAAAAAACAAAATTTTGGCCAAATTAAACTTTAAACTGATAGGGTCGATCAAACTTAAACTCAATTTTAGTTGCCTCGGACCTAGTCGGCCTATTATCATTTTTACATACTTGTTTATATTAAAATATTATTATAATAATAACACTCAATAAAAATTTTACCAGAATGAAAATTTTAGAAAAATTTAATAATATAATGTTACTCTCTAATTAAAAGAAAAATCGTTTCTAATAAATTAAACTGTATTTGGGGCAGATCTAAAACATGTAACATGGCACATGTAAATCATGAAATGGGGGGGACTCGGTGCCGACCATCCTCGCCGCGTGCGTTGCGAGGAAGGTGTCTGTAGGCGGTGGTAATACACGTGGGTGCTTGCTTATCATTCGCGTCACTATTACCCAAAATATCCTTCTTCTTTTTTGATAATACACCTTTCCTAATCATGTTTGCCAAACTGATGTCTAGACTTTGTATTCACAAAGTTAGAAACATCCCCTTAAGTCAGATTCGTTGTCTCAGAAGGAAAAAAAAACTGCGTATGCTTATTCTGAAAGTCTATATAGACATCAATTTGCCAAACATGACTATGAAAAATGAGACTTTTTATGCATTTTCTAACATGACATCGTAGTTTTTTCCTTAGGAGTCTACAAAATATAGCGAGAAGCTATGATTTGGATTCTGAACCGAAGCAGCCTTTTTCTCAAACGTCAAAATGCTGGTTTGAAACGCATGAAATCAGCTAGTTGCTGATAACGACATATCTTTCATGGA
Organism: Erythroxylum divaricatum; assembly: GCA_025434745.1. NCBI lineage: Eukaryota > Viridiplantae > Streptophyta > Magnoliopsida > Malpighiales > Erythroxylaceae > Erythroxylum > Erythroxylum divaricatum. Next base: position 5,319,279 of record JANTPM010000245.1, read on the forward strand.
GTTCCAACTTGTTAAGGTTAACAAGTTGGTATTTTAAAGAACGTACTTCGTATTAACAAACGGAAGTTAAGAGATGAGGAAACTTGAATGTTATACGCATTTGGTACCAACTTGGGACGTTCGTGGACTGGACCAAATCTTCCTGACAAACTGACAAATACAAGTCACATCTACGACACAGTAATCGAAAAAGGCTTAGGACAATTAAACAGTAAGTGGTTAGGAATAAAATGCAATGTTTTAAAAATCAGACCGGATATTAAACCGGTCGAAGGAAAGGTTTAAGGTTTAGAGGTTCAACCGGTAGTGAACCGCTATAAAACCGGT
>JANTPM010000245.1:5336085-5346536 GCA_025434745.1 Erythroxylum divaricatum
AGTAACAACAACAAGAATATCACAGGGTCTAAGCATTTGGAGGTCAAATATTTGACCATAAAGGAGTTGATTCAGAAGGGTGACGTTGAAGTGGAGCATATCAGAACTGAGGACATGTTGGCTGATCCCTTGACTAAAGGACTTCACCCATTAGTGTTTGTCAGACATGTATCCAGTATGGGCGTGTTGAAGCCCTTAGACAGCATTAGTTAGGGATCATTATATTTGCTCCTTAATATTTTGTGTATTGTGATGTATTATGACATTATGGTTATTTGTTAATGAAAATGATCATTTTCTTTTATCCTCAGTAATAACTGCTTTTGTCCATAGTCATAATACCTATGGAAGTCTTGAGAATTGTGTTAATCTCAAGCATTTTAAAGATCATAGGGCATATATAAAGATTGACCTTGTATCTATGTCATTAAACACATAAAGTTTGTATGGATATCCTAAGAGTTTCGTATGACATAGAGGGATATGAGGTTTTGATCCCATAAAGGAATCCTCTAATGTTGTTTAGCATCCGGTGAGAGAATACAGGATTTCTCTGTTGCAGTTTGGCATAAAGTTAGAGAAATCAAGACCTACAAACGAAGATGATGCATTTTGGATCATACAGGTATCATCGTAGTTTGTTACACTCTATTTTTCCGTTCATGTTAGTGAGGTATTAGATATTCGTGATTATATTGGACCTGTGTCACATATGACACATGTGTTTGATATTTTTCGGTATTGAAAACCTTGCAGGATAGAATGATAGACTTTCATTACCTTTGGATCGAATGTTTTTAAAATTGGTACCAATAAAGTAATGTAACTTAGCCTATTTTTTAACTATTTTGAACTTGACAAAACTGCAATTAATAATTGTCCAAAAGGAAGATTGTTGGACATTTTTGCCCTCAAGGTTAAGGGCATTTTTGTCCTTCTCCTTTTAAATGGACAATTATTAATTGTAATTTTGGTTTTCAATTAATAATCGGTTAAGTTACGTAATTCGATCCGGATAAGGATAATAAAGTGATTCTATAAATGATCTAAATCAATGGGTCGAAGTTCGAGAGGAAAATGGATCCCTTTTAGTGTAGATCTGGTCCATATCGGCCTTGTGATGGGGAAGCCTAATATAGAAGCTATATAAAGGTTAAGATCTCTTACAGTTACTCAAATCGTTCACGAGCATACAGTTCTCTGACCCGTTAAGAGAGCTTACGATTGAGGAAACTGTAGAAAGGCCTAGACTGGACAACGGTGAACAACTTCCTCAACTGGCCCAGGAGAATCGGAGCTGGTTTGGATGGAGAAAACTACTTCGAAAGTCGGAATGGCGTCGAAATCAGGTATTCCACATTTTCTTTGTTTTTACCCTTTCATGTTTGATCTTGGATGCGTAATAGGGTCTGTGCTACGTGTTACAGATAATACTCCCGTAACAAAAAAAATGAAGTAGGAGTCACAATAATCAATACTCTTGTATTTCATTACTACAATGGAACTTCTCCTCGCATTACTTGCAACAAGCTTGAATTAACACACTTAGTATTCACATTCCTTACAACTCAACAACAACCACAGCACCAGTGGGATATGAAAAATCTAAGAAGGTACAAAAGCACGCAATTTTACTCCTAATTAATAGAGAAGCCGGCATTTCTCACTACTTAAATGTATATTTTTACTAGAAAAAACAAAGAATGAACAAATCAACCAAGACCATGATGAGATTCTTAAAATGAATTACAACAAAAATGAATTTCATATCAATCATATGTCACAAGAAATGGGATAACTGTTGACATGAATTCATCATAACCAAATGTTGCTGTGCCAGTATAACGTGAATCCTTCTCCTTAAACTTTTCGGTTAATCCCTGAAATAAGAGTAGTTCAAAAGCCAGATAAGAACCCATATCTTGAAGGACTACAATCTAAATTTAGAACATCTTTCAAAATTATACTTAAATTCATCAGGAGGCAAGAAATGCATTGAAAGCTAACTCAGAAATATAAGATGCTTATGCTTCAAATTCTAAATAAATCATCAAATAAAATAAATGGAAAGAAAAAAGCAAGAAGTCACTCCTGAAATTTGATGTCTCACCTTCAAAATCATCCCTAATCTGCAAAATCCATGAAAAAACAAAAACAAAACAAAAGACCATCAGATCTCAACTCTGTTAAAACTTGTACATGCAGGAATTTCTTTAGAAGAGATACTTACTCAACGAAACTGTCAAAATCGAGTTCAATTTTTCTCCCAGATCCATCATCATACTTGGATATCAGAACCTTAAAAACAGCAGGTGGAACTGCATATCCAAGACCGTAAAGAGCATCCCTTAGTTCAAATAAATCAATTTTCCCACTCCTATCTCTATCATATCTCTCAAATACGCCCTGCAAGTAGAATTTAGAAAGCATCAATTTGATGACTAACACAGCACAACGACGTATCATATAAGAACAAGGTCTTTTGGAAGCTTTAACAATGCCAATATTCAGATTGCAACAAAAAGACAGTGAGAGTTCTTCAAACAGACTATTGTAGATTTTGTTAGACCTTAAAATGCAAAATAATCAATCCAATTATATTTTTTTGTTTCAGGTTTTAGATGAAAAAGCAATCAAGAGCTTAAAATGGCTTAAAACACAGTAAAGATGCTGATCAACCAATGGAAATTTGTGCAATTGGATTGAATGATCATCTCCAGAAATAAAAAGACCGCAGTTCTAAATTTTACAAGCCACTCATGCTATGTAGAGCAAGAATGGTACAAAGGTATATTGTAACAAGTTAGCTACATCATAAGTAAAAGATTATATCCCTAGAATACTTGCTAAAATAAAGTAACATCTAGCATTTCTGCATCTCTAAAGTGAGTAAAATTCTATTACTTAAACTCTTGCTATTTTTTGTCTATTATTAACTTATCCTTTGGTGCCCTCTAATGTTCTGTGTCAGCAACCCTGGCTCTATCCTGTGTCACTCCATCCTAGCCACCTATTTATGTAGGGGTACATAAATAGGTGGCTAGGATGGAGTGGCACAGGTAGGACCAGAAGATCACATCCCTCCTTTGGCAAGCTTAACTAACAGAAGTTCAAAGCACGGTTATTTCCACATAATGGGAACTGGAAATATGCTAAAGGGAAAGGAGATGTGTGTACTCACACGCCATTGACCAAGATAACTCCATAAAGCAGCAAACTCTTTGGGCCCTGCGTTAACAGCAAATACATTCGTAACAGCAATAAAGTAACAAAAAGGAAAAAGGAATCAGAAAAAAGTGTAAAGCCGCCGTCCAGGTTCAAACTTGAACTTGTCAAAGAGACGAAAATAAGAAGCTCAAATTCATTCATTGGCATGTGCAACTGAGACAAAGCACCTTGCAATTCAAAGATGTAGACTCAAGTTGTGAGATTATGTCTGTCCTCCCACGAATTCAAAGTTCAAACAACGACTTATTAATCATCAACAGAATCCTCAAAACATATGAAAAAACATAAACAAGTTTCTTTTCGAAACATGTCGATCTAGTCCATATCTTGCTAAACAATCAGAATCACGAATTCAACTAGAAAATTCACTCGGTGCATAAAACTTAGCAACATTTCACAAGAAACCATGTAACACATGTAAATAAATTCTAAATTGAGCTCGCACGAGCTGAAGCAGAAGAAGAAATTCAAGACTTTAATATTTTTATTTCCCAAGAGATAACACAATCAAAACTTCAAAAAGCAAGCTTCAAATCCTTATCTAATCATAACCTTTGCAATGGGAAAAGTAACGAGGAAGCCGTTCAAACTCACCAATTCGTAAAGAATCGTGCGGATTCTTAAAGAGAAACATCAGTAACCTAATAGTCCTTGTATTGAACTTCTGATACCCAGACGAGAGAGCCTGCTGCAACTCATTCTCGTCAATAAAACCGCTTCTGTCCCTATCAACCATCTGAAAGCTCCTAATCACTTCGGAGTTTGTCCCTGGTGGAAAACCAGAGTACCCATACGAAGAATTGCTCTGCCCATAACCGTAAGCCGCCAAATGAGGCGGTTGCTGGTGCCCGTGGTTACTTGGCCGAGAAGAATTATATGTGTGTTGCGCCTCATAGGACTCGGTGAGCGATGGTGCAGAAGGTGCATAGGATTGATGAGACGAGTATGGTCTCGTATAGGAAGACATGGATAATCAAGCTTGAAAAGAATAACAAAACTTTCTCTTGTTGAATGTGAGTTGCTACGTCTGCGAACCTCAACAACAGAGTTTATCTAAGCAGCAAAACTTTCGAGATACGAACTGGGAAATTGAAAAGATTGTTTCTTTTGTCCGGTTTTTTGAGGAATGGAGACCCAGGATGAGGAGAACAGCTAAATGGAGACCCGGGATTCTGGTATATGAAGAAGAAGATTGCGTGGGTTTGGGGGCCGTCTGGAAGTATCGTGTGATAGTTCACGTTGAAAAGGTCCAACATTGTCACCTTTCTTTCGCTTTACGCCAATGAAACCGTTGCTACTTACGCTGGAGAACAACATTCATTTGTTTAATGCTGGAGATCAAGCAAAAGTGTTCATTGACGTATCAAGCTTGGCTACTTGGCTACTTTGTCTTGCAGTGAAGGTAGTCAATACACGCTCAACTTTTTTATTAGAGAGCAATGGCTATTAATATATATTAGGCTTCACAATGGGCTCAGGCCCGGACCTTATTAGACTTAGAATTCAAGCCTTTTGGTAAGCCTAATATATAGACCATTTGATAAAGAAATAAATATTAGTAAAGAGGACAACACACATGATAAATAATTAAAAGTGAAACAAAGTAATTGTTTAAATCTAAATTTTAGACTATGTTTAGTTAGACGTAAGAATTTTAATAAAACGGAATAATTTATAATTGAATTGATGTAATATCAGAAAATTTTTATTTGAGAGAAATAGAAGACTTCATGATATAATACAGTAAAATGTTATTTGAAATAATGGTTTATAACGTAATATATGGAAAAGTTATTTATCATCTTACATTCTATTATAAACATTTCAAATTGAAGATTTCTTATTTTTATTGTTTAGCATAAAATAAGATGTAATATGAAATCCTCTTTTTTTTATCCCTCTTAATTTAATTTTATTATAAATCATCTTCTCAAACAATAAAATAATATTCTATTTCTTTAATCCGGGTCCAACTCAAAAAAACCGGGTCGGTGGAGAGGCCAATAGGCAATTCTAATTTTTTAAATAATTTTCAGGTCCAAGAGATAAACCCACCCGATGAAACAGAATTTGAGCTTTGAGTTTGAACCGGGCCGGACCGAATTCAGGCTTAATTGCTACCCCATCGGTCAATAATGGCGGGAAACTCTAGTCACTAGACAGTGGTGGTGTGCTTTGAAGAGTTGAAGAGGGGTAGAGAGAGACGGGGCTGTAGGGTTGGTTGTTGCGTCGGGATGACGGAAAGGGAGAAAGTGGTGGCGGAGGCGGAGGAGCTTCCCAAGGCGATTGTACGGCGGGTGGTGAAAGACTCCCTGTCCCAGTTCTCCGGCGACGCGGACATCCACGTCCACAAAGACGCACTTCTGGCTTTCTCCGAATCCGCTCGTATCTTCATCCACTACCTTTCCGCCACGTAATCATTCTCTTTAATTTCTCTGATTTTGGGTTTCTCTGAGTTGATTTCTGATTTGGATTTATGATTTAGGGCTAATGATATATGCAAGGAATCGAAGAGGCAAACCATCAACGCTGATGACGTCGTAAAAGCTATTGAAGAAATCGAATTTCCTGAGTTTATTGCCCCTCTTAAGGCTTCCCTTTCTGGTCTCTCTCTATTTCCTCCGTCATCTTGACCCTGTTGTATTTACACCCTGTAACATCTCTTAAGCTATGCATAGAAGTATTTGAGTCCAACATTTTTCGGAATGTTCAATCAGGCTTATTTGAATAAATCAATCTATGTTCTTTAGGTGAACTCAATCATTTTTATCCTTTTGTGGAACTTGAGGTTGATTACCATCTGATAGTGTTCTTTAATGTTATTGTAGGACCATGGAAATTCAGTTTGCAATGCTTAAGAAGATAAGAAAATAATAGTATATTGGCTCACCACTTCTGTGAAGTTTGACAAGATATTCTTGTTAATATGTTTCCTACTGTGATCGAATCTTGCCCTGTGATGACAATAATACCTCCTAGCAACAGTTGCTTTCATAGCCAAATGGTTCCATGCTTACTGAATCTCATCATACTGGGATTATGTTGGCAAATTACACTGTTTACAAAGTATTTTAGTCATTTATTTGTTTTTTTTCCCAGTGTTTGTTGTTTGAGGAGGCGAGGGGTGGTGGTTTTACAGGTTTCATGGATACTTATCAGAATTGTCATAGGATCTTATTGGATTGACTTGTTAACTGGTGACAACAGTTGTGATTCAGAAATAAGATGAAAGCTTAATTAGGAGAGGATCTCCTAATGCTGGCGCATTTTTTTGACAATTATGAAATGCACCTAATAAGTTGCGATCCTGCAGTTTACTTGCAACTTTTAGCTGAAATATGCTATATGAAGAACTGACAAGCTTTTGGTTTCACTCTAGAGTTCCGGCGGAAGAATGCTGGGAAAAAGGCTGGCGCATCAGAAACTACTGAAGTCAAAAAGAAGAAGAAAATAGAAGAGGAGCCATCAAGTAAAGGTGTAAGTAAGAAGCTGAAAAGTAGAGGGAATGCCAATGGAAAAGATGCATGATGTAAAGACTAAGAACTGTTGTGAACTAGCATAGCATTGAAGACAAATCTGGGGGATAATTCCTTATCTTATCTTTAGTAGCCTGAAGGCTGAATCTTAGTTGCTTCAAAATGGTTATTGGATACGGTAGGGCCGATCATGTTGTACCGCTATTCACAGAATTGAGTTAAGTCTTTCGAAAGCTTGTTTTACATTACTTGGTTTCCAACTTTTTATTAAAACTTCACATATTTGGATGGCAAGTATGATCTCCTGCTTTAACTTCATTGCTGAAGGATGAAATATTAGACCCCTGCAATATTTATCTGTTCAAATTTGCCTTTAAATTATTTTATTTTTATTAAATGAAAGCTATGAATCAAATTAGCGTTTCTAAAAGTGGTAAAGATTTTTATTCAATTATTCTTTCTAATGTGTCTTTTTGGTGAGATGATAAATTTTTTCATATGAAAATTATAACAAGAGTTTTGAATTACCCAGTCTTATTCCTAATTGTTTAATAACTTAATAATATCTACTTAAAATATATGAAAATGACATGAAATAAAAATATTTAACAATATGTTTAAAATTAGAATATTTATCATTTATTATTTAGACACAAAACTTAATTTTTGAAACAAACATATAAAATATTATAAATGAATATCACAGTAATAATATAATTTATCAAATAATTTCTGTGAAAAAAGTTATTTGTAAATTAATATATTTTAAATTAATTTTATTTATTAAATATGCAATATTATATTTATTTGTAAATGATTATCTTTTTAGTTAGTGTGGTTTACTCAATATGTAAATGTATATTCTTTGATAAGTTATTTATAAATGAATATTTACTTGATTATTATGGTATTTTAAAACTATGTTTGCGCATTCATTAAAAAAAATGTTGCCTATAATACTATTTTATTAAGTATGATTATGATATATTTATTTCACTTATTACAAAATTATCTTTTATGCATATTAATTCATTTGCAAATTTCAATCTTTTAATTCCACTGCTTAAAGGACTTGCAAAACAACTTCTTTTCCTTTCCAACTTCCAATGTTTTTATTTCTTATTTTTTGAATCTAAGATCATATCTTATATATGAAATTTCAAAACAACTCTTTGGTAGTTAGAAGAAAAATAACTAACTTACCTATGTGTGTTTTGGTGTCTATCATCTCCCCATGATGGATTTATATGATTGAAATTATGCAATATTTATACTTATCCAATAACTCGTACAATCAACATTCGACAACGATAGATTGCCATAAATCTATTAGGAATATATGCCATTTCAACTAAAAATTTGTCCTTGATTATTTAGTATGCTATATGCTAAGTCATATCCTACATCTTTATTTTTCTTTAATCTCATTTATTTCTCCATATTGTAATATGTATTCAATTCTTTCATTATGACATGGTGGCAACCTTTGAATACATTTTGTATGTGGGTCACCAATAAAAAATTACCTCCTATTATTAATTTAATATATTTTTTCATAGAATTGTCTCATAAAATTGCATAATACATGATCTTCTGATATTCTAAAGGAGCAAATCTTAAATTAAATTCTTAAGAATTAGACAAGAGTCATGAGGGTATATTATAAGGCTTATTTAATCTCTAGAGCTTCGTATAATATAAGTTAAACTCTTATAACTTGTTTTGATCTCTTTTCATGGTCATTTTTCACGTATGGTAAGAATAATGTGTTACGATACTATTATCTTCTTCTCATTTAGAGTGGATGTATTTTATTTATGAAATACCATACAAATGTTGGTTCAAATAAACTTAATATTTAACATGAGTTCACTAGTCTACTCCACAATTCATTTTTTTCATAACGCTCATATGGTAACTTAAGATAAATATAATGATCATTTAATCAGTTTAAATCAATTTCCTTTTAATTATTTACCTAAGGTGACATTTATGGTTTAAGGTTTTTGCTCTTAGTATTCGTGAATCACAAATGCAAGGTTGTCGAAGTAAGTAATAAATAGGTAAGAACCGAGTCGTGTCCACAAGGATTATAAAAATTTTCAATTCTACGCTAGCTAACGGTATTTGAAGTCGAGTTGGATGAAATTTTTGAAAAATTAAAATTAATGTAAAGAAATTTTTTTAAAAACAAAATAACTTAAATAAATTTCTAAACAACTACCCAATTTAATGCAACCAAAATAACTATGAATATAACAAATTTGTGCAGTAACTAATTAAGAAAAGATTGCAACAATTAACCAACTAAAAGTACTAAATTTAATGGGGAATGATTTTCTCTTAGAGAATGATATTTTTGTCAACCTTAATATTGAATTAGCTACCCTCCGCAACTGAAATATCCTAACCTTGTAGGTGAATTTTAAGAGTAATTAATTTCCTTTTTTCAAAGATGAATTGATTTATCCACTATAGACGTCACTAGTAATCCCTTACTTAAGTCTTTCATAGAGTTTCTTAAGTTTCAAAACTTCAATTTTCGCCTCCTAAGTTTCTTTGGCCTCCCAACTCACAAGAAAATCTTAGTCAAAATTTCCTTCAATCTTCTAGCAAAAACTCCTTTTTTTCCAAAGGCGAATTTATACCAAGGTAATTTCTAATAATCCAAAGGAATAACAAATAAATCCAAGGAAAAATCAACAAATATATAAATTTTTAGTCATGGATTTTAGCAAAATTCAATATTAAAGCATCACTAAAATATCAAATCTTTAAGAGAAATTAAAGTTTTAGTCATAAATCATTATGCCAAGCAATCCACAAACAAAAACTCTGAATAAGCTCATGAAGAAATTAAATAACAAAAGAAAATTGCTGTGAATTGAATGGAGTGAGTGGAGGCGTGATTTTCATCTTGAGCTTGAATGGAGTGAAGACGTGTCTCTTGCTTGTGAAGGCTGCTCCGTGCATCAATGGATGAAGCGTTTCTACGTTTTCAAGAAATGGAGGCTAGGTGATTTTTCATCTCTTGTGTGTGGAATGAAGTGTGGTATTTGATGGAGGCAATATTGGTATTGTTTGTGCGCGAGTGGAGATGAAAAAGGGGCTGCTATTTTGGTGGAGGTTAGAGCATTGTGTGTAGGTTGATGAGTGGAGAGTTTCCGTGCTTGGAGTGGAGAGTTTTTATGAAGTAGGGGCTGAAGTGTGTTTTTTAATTATGGAGGGCTATGGAGTTGTTAGAAAAGTTGGTGGAGCTGCTGGCATTTTTAGTGTGTTGGTGTGGTGTAGGGAGGCTATGGGAAGATGGCTTGAGTTGGTGGAGAAATTGAAACAAAAGAGAGTTGTTGCTTTTGTGCTTGCGTAAAGAGTGGAAGGGTGGGGTTGTTAGGCACGGGTCCCGAATTCCCTATCCTGAGGTGGCCCCTCAGGGCGCTAGGTCAGGGGCGCTCGAAGAAGAAACAAAACCGTGTGAAAAAGAATAAACAAACAGCAGCGAGAAATAGGAGGCCTCGTCGCTGCCTCAGATTGCTCACCGCGGTGAGCACCCCAACTTTTGGACCCGTCCCTAACATCTATGCGAAATCATACAACACGCATACTTTTTCATACATTCTATTACATACACAATCATTTCAGCTATGAGATAATCACCCCAATTACAAAAGACATCATGTCATTTCAATCCGAAGAAATTAAACAAGCCTTCTCAATATGACACAATACATATTAAAGTGTAAATCCAAA
>JANTPM010000245.1:5346636-5357351 GCA_025434745.1 Erythroxylum divaricatum
ATATATAATTGTAATTTTATGATTCTTATCTTATTGATTTAACTAACAAAACATGAAATAATAATCACAGTTATCAAACTTTGTATTTTTGTCACTTATGTTAGGCATAAGAGTATCTTTTGATCCAATATATACAAACTATTTGTATAAACTTCGATTAATTAATATTACTCAATAATATGTTTCTTATCATGCTTAAACATTATAATAATTTTGAACCTAAATTCAACATCAAATACTCATAAGTATGAATTAAAAATATATATGATCTTTATCATATCATGTGTGGGCAAGAAAAGTCATGTAATTTTTTTTCTTTTAATGACGACTATTATCATACTATATCAACTTCCTGTAATTATAGTTCATATTTATACTTTTAGTAGGCTAAATTTGAGTATAACAACATCAAAGTGTTGTACCTTTCAACTTTACTATATGTAAGCTCTTGCATTATGTTATTATAGTGTCACATAATGCCATTGAAGTTTATGAAATATTAATCAACTCAAAATTTCATTATATTTTGTCATTTGTATGATATTGATATATGCCTAAAGTTTGGTTACTAAAACCCCAACAGGTATTATAGTGAAATTGTATAATAGACATACAACTTTTTTTATTAGACTTTGAAAACTCTTATTAAACTTAACAAATGTCCAAGAAATTTTGTTCACTAACAACTTATTATTAACTATACTAAACAAAGAAATTTTTTATAAAATATAAACATAAGATAAGCAAGTAATATATTATATGCCTTGATTACTAATTAAGATAGGGACATTAATCATACATTTGGTTACACCCATTATTTTGTATGAAATCATAGTCATCAATACTATTCAAAAAGATTAATCTTCTAGTGAACTATGATCCCATTTAAATTTAGTTGATATTAACTCACTCAACAAACCAACTAAATTTAAATTAGATAGGTAACATCCTTATCAATCACATCTTAACATTCTTATCAATTACATCTTATGTGACTCCTAGATATATTAGGTGACAACTCTTGTCTAAATATATCTTTATATATTATTGCTATTGCTTATAAATTCATATGACAATGAGACGCTCATCCCGATGATAAAAATTTAGTTAAGTAGGACTATTAATTTAAGATAAAACATATTCAAGTTTAAGGAGTTTTGAGTTACTAAAAATCCTTACAATAAATAGAATTCTTGGTTTATTCTCAAATAATGAAAGATAACAATCATGTTCTTACTTTGTATTTAATATTTTTAACAAGGAATTTAATTTCAAATAGTCCCATCATACACAAACTTGCATGTAAATTATCATACATACAAAATATATAATTTATCATATATCTAGTATATATTTCAAATATATAAATAAAGTGTGCAACTTATGAAGAGATAATCAAATTATATGTATAAACAATCAAGCTTTGTTTGATTCTAGTTATTGATATTTCATAATCTAAAATAATATTTCCAATTCGTTAGATAATTAAATTAGATTAAATCCAATGATTCCTAAATGAATTAAATTCCTATTCGAAATAGAAATTTAATTTGATTTGAAAACAATTTTTAAATCAATTTCAAAACTATTTCCAATTATCTTGACTCTTTTAACAACATTTAATTGAAAATTTTCAATAAATTATGTTTTTACTTATTATAATTTATAAAAACTCTTTTTTTCAAAATTTAACAAAATATTCTAATTTCATTAAAAACTATTTATGATTATATTAGAAATAACTTTTTCTTAATTAGAAAACTATTTTTTAATATTAAAAGAAACTAGTTTCATGACACATCTTTAATTAATTAAGAAAGTCCTTTCATTGTTTATTTATATATTATTTTATGAATTAATTAGAAAATCTTTTGTTAATAAGTTATAGAATTATTCTACGAAATATTAAAGAAAGCTCAATTTTCTCAATTAATAAAGGAAAGCATCTTTTTAAAGTAATCAAGAAAAATATTTTTTAATAAATTAAGAAACTTGCTATTCATAAATAAATAAAATAATTTCTAAATTAAAAGAATAATAGTTCTCTAAATAAATAAATTATAAATTTAGTTTATGTCAATTAAATTGAAATAAATGAATTTAATTAAGAAATGTCTTTCTTAATTATTTAAAAACATTTTTCTTAATTATTAAGGAGTATAATTAATTAATTCCACTCTAATTGAAATATAATTAATTTTAATTCTATAAACAAATTTCTAAAATTTTTATTAGAAATCAATTTAATTATAAATTTAATCAAAAGAAAATAACTAATATAGTTAAAATAATTATTGAATTGATTTTAAGATTTTAAAATAATTTTAAGTCTTATTTCAAAATAAATATTGGAATACTCGATCCTAAACTAAAGATAACTTTATTCAAATTTAAATTATTTAAATCCAATAACCGCTTCATTTCAATACCAGAACAAGTTATCCTTACACCCAAATAACCTATCTTCCTTCTTAAGAAACCTCAGTTTCATAACACAACCTATTGTCACTTCCAAAACTACCACTAGCTAAAGAGGAAAGAAAACAACATTGAAGTTAGGCTACCATTGATGATACTCTCGAAAACCTCGTTGCATGGTGATTCATACAAAACAAGATAGCTTAATGGGGTACGATTCTTTTCATTCTTTTCCTTCCTTACTTTCTTCTTCTTCTTCTTCTTTATCTACCTTCTGAACTGGTCTCTCTTCAGATCTCTAAAACTCGCAAGGGGTAGTTTAGTAAACACTTCTTTCCCAAAAACTTTTTTTCCCTTTGCACCACTATCTTTTTCTGACGCTCAGGGATACTAAAATGGGTTAGCCCGACTTGATCATTATTTTAAAAACGTCATTGTTTTAAACATTTTTATAAAAAATATATAGTCAGCCTGCTTGCAAACCATGGAGTCACGAGCTAGTCTATTCTGACCTGTGGCTAGCCCGCTCGTGAACTGTGGAGCCACAAGCCAGTCTATTCCGACCTATCGAGCCACAGGTTGGGCTATAAGTGACCCTAACCTGAGGTCGAGCGGGCTGGGTTTGAGTAACTCGACCCATTAACATCTCTACTGATGCTCATCTCTGTTAAAACTATTTGTTTCCATTACTAGCTTTGCCCTATTGACCATGTCAACTCTACCTGACAATAGGAGGGATAATTTCCCAGCTTTGCCCACCTGCTCCCACTCCCAGCCAGACCTTCAAAACCACACTACACCGCCTGTCACCACCAACACCACTAACCCCCATGTTGTAAACCCTCAGAAAAGCTGGAAGGGATTCCCAACCTTCCAATCTCCACCTTGAAACCCCTAAGGAAATTGATAGAAAGCTTATTGTGTGTCCAGAACTAGAAGTGTTAGAGGAAAGAGTACAAAGTTAGGAGGTAACACTTGTTGGCTTCTTCTTCGATAAGTGATCTCTATTCCCAAGTGTTCACAAATGGGCAACTTGATACTGGCATAGTAAAGGTATGGTTGATGTGTTGTTGCTTAGAACTACTCGATACAGTGAATTAAGTCACTATTTCAACTAATTTCAAATATCTGGCAAGTGGACCTTTTAAAGTCTTGAAATACCATGTTTTTCATGATATTCTCCTCCACGGTCAAATCTGACTATCTGGATGAATTTTTCCAATTGGTTATAAACCTTTAGTTTTTAAGCAAGAACACATAACTATAATGGGAATAATCATCAACAAATGTCAAAATACATTTAGAATTGCACAATACAATTGTATAAGGTCTACCGATATCTTTATGTATTAGACTCAACAAGTCAAAAGCATAAGTTGACCCTTCTTCCTTATTAATCAACTTAACCTTGCAGCAGTCAGCACATGTTCCCAGATCATCATAATCTAGAATTGAGAAATGGTTTGCTTGATCAATCACTCAACCCTAACTCTAGAAATATGGCTTAAACTTTTATGCCACATCATGTATGACTTCTCATTTATTAGGGTCCTTTATTTAGTAATTTGTTTTAGCAAGATACGAAGAAGCATTTATCTAATTCGGGGTAAGACATATTGTATACAAACCATATGATAAGAAAGTTGTACTATTATGTTTTTCATTAAACAAAAACTGTACAATAGAAGCATTAAATACAAAACATTAACCCTATTTGTCCAAAATTGATCAAAAGATCACATATAAAATGCATTGTGTAAAAACCAAAATAAACCTTACTACAAGGTTCAATACATACATTCCCTATAGATATTACTTCTACTTATTCATTGCTATCAACCATTAGTTCGTCCTTCCCTTTAATTTGTCTTTATCCTAGATATGAACCACTGCACACCAAATACTTACTGTGATTATTGCAAATTAGATTCATAAATTAATAAGCCAAGGAGTTATATGATGGTCTCAGTCTTTCCTTTTAAATCTCATCCTATTGGTTTCTTTATATCCTTAGGACCTTTACCAGCACTGCATTGACTAGCATCAGCAGGTGGAGAAGATTTGAACTTTCTACCTTTGAACTTAGCAAGCTTCATATTTGTCTTCCCTTTAATTGCTTCAAGGGCTGTAGGAGTAACAAAGTTGGGTTTCTCCTCCTCAATAACGCAATGGGCTATCAAAGTATTAAGGTCCCATTCCTCATTCAGCGAGTAATATGTCATCACCAGATTACTAAACTCTTGAGGGAGTATATTCAGAGTCTGGTGAACAATGAAGACATCAAGAATAGGAATATTCAACATCTTCAATCTACTGTGATGATGAATCATTCTCGATACGTACTCCATTACTCCCCCTTCTCATGTATATCTCATGGAGAATAATGTCTTAACATTTGGTGAGATTATATATGTCTGGGGGACATTATCAAGAAACTCCTTTGCTATATATGTGTTTGGAAGTCTACTTAGCAGATGATCAGGTATGGATCTCTTAATGGTCATCAAATATAATATATTAGACCAATCCCAAGTTTCATAGCTGCTTTATGAACTCTTGAGCTCATGGATGTAGGTAGGGATAGCCTATCCATCCATATGGCCAGATCAACCTCAGCTATCTCCATAGCATTCAATACATTCTCTATCCACTTCTTCGTATTGAAATCAGTCAAGGTTTCAAAGGTGATAATGATTTTATTAACCAAAAAGGTGACTATAAAATAACAATGTTTTAATCAACACAAATGTAGGATAACAATGATACTCAAAGTTATTGGATAGTATCTTTATTGAAAATCCAATCACATATATTGTGAAACACCTTTGTGCTGAATACATAATATATGTAATTAGACATTGTTCGTGAACCGTAAGTGCACGGTTGTCAAAGTAAGTAATAAATTGGTAAGAACCGAGTCGTGTCCACAGGGATTATGAGAAAGTTCAATTCTACGGTAGCTAACGATATTTGAAATCGGGTTGGATTAAATTTTGGAAAATTAAAATTAATGTAAAGAATTTTTTTATTTTTTAAAACAAAATAACTTAAATAAATTTTTAAACAACTACCCAATTCAATGCGATCAAGATAACTATAAATATGACAAATTTGTGCAGTAACCAATTAAGAAAAGATTGCAATAATTTTTTAATTAAAGGTTTTAACGGCAAAGAGGAATGACTTTCTCTTAGGGAATGATATTTTTGTCAACCTTAATATTGAATTAATTATTCTCCGCAACTGAAATATCCTAACCTTATAGGTGAATTTTAAGAGTAATTGATCCTCTTTTTTTAAATATAAATTAATTTATCCACTCTAGACGTCACTCAGTAATCCCTTACTTAAGTTCTTCCTAGAATTTCTTAAGTTCCAAACCTTCAATTTTCACCTCCTAAGTTTCTTGGGTCTCTTAACTCACAAGAAAATCCTTGTTAAAATTCCTTTTAATTTTCTAGCAAAAACTCCCTTTTTTCCAAAGGTGAATTTATACCAAGGAAATTTCTAATAATCCAAAGGAAAAAAATAAGCCCAAGGAAAAATCAACAAGTATATAAATTTTCAGTCATGGATTCTAGCAAAATTTAATGTTAAAGCATCACCAAAACATCAAATCCCTAAGAAAAGTTAAAGTTTTAGCCACAAATCATTATGCCAAACAATTTAAAAATATGAACACTAGATAAATCCATAAGGAATCAAATTTAAAAGAAGAGCAAAGCTCTAAATATGCAGTAAAATAAATGCTATCCCCTCTCCTGGCTTGGTTTCTGCGTTGGTGAATGTTGCGTGGAAGTTTATATCCAAAACTGGACGCTGCTTTGTGAGTGAGGTTGTCTTGTTTCAGTCGAGGTTGCTGTGTTGCTTGGCAGTTGACGTGTTGTGCATGGGTGGGAAGTTTAAAGAGGGTCTTGTGCATGAAAGTATGAATTGCCTTGGGGAGTGACTTCATGAATAATAATTGGAGGCTTGAAGTGGCGTGGTTTTGGTGATTGGAGGGCTGATTGGTGGAGGCTTGAAGTGGCGTGGTTGATTGAAAAGCAAAATCAAAGCTTGCATCTAAAGAGGATGGAGAGAAAATGACAAGTGTGGCATGGAGAGGAATTATGTGCGTGAATGATGGCTGGTGAATGCAAGGTTGGAGAGCTTAAAAGTAAAAGAAGGCTCGAGTGGAAGTGGAAGTGTTGCGTTAGTTTATTATAGGAGGAGCTTCAAGAATGGCTACAGTGTTGGTGGATGAAAGAGTTTAAGTTTTGCATGAATGAAGGCTTGGCGTTGCTGAAGTGGTGAAGAAGTTCATAGGAGTTAGAGGCTTGCCTTGTGAAGTGGTGTACGTGAATGTGGGTTGGTGAATGCAAGGTTGGAGAGCTGGTGGTGGAGGAAAGTGAAGGGCGTTGGTTGAGAGATGAGAGAGTTGCTTGAAAAAGTGGGTGGAGCTGCTTGCGTTTTAGTGTGCTGCTGTGGTGTATGGAGGCTATAGGGAAGTCTCGGGTAGTGGCGTGAAGTGGGAGCTACTTGAATCAATGTGGGTGAGTGGATTGGTAGTCAATGAAAGCTGATTCTTTGGAGTGGCGTAAAGGACTTTTTTTGGGCTGTTACATGAATAAAATGGTATGCATGGCTGTCAATGGAGGCTGATGCATGTTTTTGTGGAAAATGGAGGATGCTACATAGAAATAAGGGTGATGTAGGTGTGGAGGCTGTGAGCGTGAAGTGTGTGGAGGCTGCTTTGTCTTGTAGTGGGGTGTTGTCTTTGCATTGGCGTGATTGGAGGCATGAAAGGCAATGTTGGAGTGAAATAAAGGTAGGAACCAAGTGAAGCAGCATTTTCTTGCGTAAGTGGAGGGAGTTAGTCAATAAAGACTGCTGCATGTGTGGGTAGTAGGTGTTGCATGCCTTGAATAAAATGGAGGCAGTCATTTGTTTTTTTTTTCTTAAATGCTAGCTGTGGAATGGAATTTTTAAGGTCAATTTTGATAGTGCATAAAAACTAAACAATGACGATTTAGGAGCTCAAATTTTATCAGTATCTTCATCTTTGAGTTAGCTTCAACATGGGACTTGAATCACGAGATTTTGCCATCTGAATCAAAAGGTATGATCAAAATATCGTCGAAAGGTCATTATGACAATCTAAAATTTGACACAAATTTTGAAAATTTATTTCTCCTGAATTCCAATCAGAAAAATCTGCAATTGGTCCCAAAAAAATTCGTTAATGAGTCAAGAATTTAAGTATAAAATTTCAGAATTTTTGGATAAACCAATCTCGAGATAAAAATCTCACAACGATTAAAGGTCAAGTCTTCCAAAAACTCAAAAACAATGCAATTCGAGTCTATTTATTTCATTTATGCATTTTACATCAACGAACCTCGAATAATGCTAAAACATGATAAACCAGCTATAGATGAACATAAAATGAGTGCAAATGACTCTAAATTGAGTCCTAAATATATATGAAAATATAAGTGTATCACTTAGTTATCACCTAGTTAACAGACTTTAAACTTACAACATCTCGAGTTTTTATAAATACTAAAAATGATTGCCAATAGGGGAGGATCAATCTTTTATCAACATACTTTTTGATTCATATACAAAATATTTTAGATAAATGAAACATACTTCATAATCAAGTGTTACATAATACTTACTATATAATAAACAATGTCAACACATATAATGCATTTATATATAACAATACAATGAACGAACATACATGTATAAATGTATATTAATTATACTTTAATATCTACACAGGGACTTCACATGCCTAATATATATACATCAGAAAGCTAGTTTTGTTATTGGTTATGCCAACATATCTTATGAAGATATACATTTAATGATCACTTCATCTCTAGTAACTATATTTTTCACGTAATTATACCTGACGTTTTATATGCTTGATTTTACAACAATATTTGGGATCTTTAGGATAAGGGATTGATGTTTGACTATCACAATTAATTATCACTAGATCAGTTTTGCTTCTTCAGTGACTTCCAAATTAAATAAAAATCATCTAAATCAAATAGCTTTCTGTACTATAACTAAAAATATTATAAATTCAGCTTCTATTATGGATAGCATAATAGGTTATTGCTTTTTACTTTTTCATGATATTACATCATTTTTTATCCAAAAAAAAATCCAAGGGTAAATTTTCTCTAATCTATATCCCTCTCCTATTTATGTACATATAACTTTTTACAAATAGGTTATTATCTTGATAATACAATGCGCAATGACATTACTTTTAGATACTTTAATATTCTCTTTACTACTTTTTAATGTACTTGTCGTAGATTTGATTGATATTTGTTCAAAATTTCGACAACATAATTATTTGACTTATACATATTATTGCATACACGAAGCTTCCAAATGAACTAAAATATGAAACTTTCTTCATTTTTCCTTTTTTTGTGGGCTTGTAGGGTAAAAAAATGTGTTAAGACCTTCGCCTTTAGTAATAAGGTTATTGGTTAGTTTACAATCTTACATATAGAATGATTCTAAGAATTTTTTAATTGCAAATGGCTTGAGAAAGTGAATAATTTCTTCGAATGATCTTTTGAAATCTTAACTCCAAAAATATATGCAATTTCACCCATATTTTCCATCTCAAATTTGGAAGACAACTAACCTTTGATTTGTTTAACAAGCTCATAGTTATTACAAATAATCAAAATATCATTCACATATAAAGATAAAATAACAAATTTATCTATAGATCTCTTAATGTATACACAATGGTTTTCATCAATCATATGGAAACCATGAGAAATAATTACTTTAAGAAAAAATGTATGGACCACTATCTTGAAGACTACTTTAGGCTATAAATTATTTTAATAACTGACTCCCTTTAAGTTATTGGCCTATCTCAATGGAATCTACGTGTTGTTTCATATAGATTATTCTTCTAATTATCTATTTAGAAAAACAATATTTACATCTATTTGATATAATTCAAGATTCACATTGACTACTATAACTATGATTAGACGGATCGAACCAATTCTTATTACTGGGGAAAATTTTTGTTGATAATTAATCAATTATCTCACATTGTTTATATCCTTTAGCCACGAGACATGCTTGATATCCTTTAATACTTCCATTGAATTTTTATTTCATTTTGATAATATATTTGTTCCGGATAGTTTTTTGCCCATTAGAGAGATTAACTAATTCCTATTAGTTTTTTGCCCATTAGAGAGATTAACTAATTCCTATACTTGATTTAAACTTAAATTATTAAGAGTATCATATACATCATTTGGCTCATTATCTTCTTGCGAGATAATCATGTGATTTCTCCTTTAATTTCAAAATGAATAATGGGAATTTATTCCATGTTAACTTCGATGTAGATGAGGTTCATGAGAAAGATATTCGTGAATGTCTTAATTACCACTCGAGTCAGATACAGTAGGTAAACTATTATGGGTTAGAACTAGAATTGATATTGATTCAATCCTTTAAGTTTTATATTACTCCAACTCCGATGAAGTCCCTCTTCCTAATTATGCATAACATAATCATTATAATCAAGAGTCTCATATAAAAGTACCTTTTGCATATTTCACCTTAATTTGGAGAGTCATTTATTAAAAATATGGCATCTTGTGGTTCAAATTCAGTTACTCCTTCGTTACCACATTCACCTATGAACATGTATCTTTTTTAGTGTCCAAAATATCTAATATAGATTCTTTCTTTCTTCTTAGGTCATAAATGTAAGTTATACACCCCTGTGACTTAATACTTGTCAACTAAGTTTTCTCTCATTTCATAACTTATATAAAGTATCAGTAATCGATTTTATGGGTAATCGATTAAAACATAAGTGATTGTGAGCAATGAATCACCTAATAGGTGAGTGGTAAATTTTCTTGTGCTAACATAGACCTAAAAATTTCTAGCATTCTATTTTATCTTCCATAACGTCATTTTGTTGTGAGGTTCAAAGAATAATCTACTATCTTTTTTATACCTTTTCTATCGTATAAAATTTTGAACTTATTATATAAGTATTTTTGTTTTTAATCAATTCTTAGTACTTTTATTTTTGTGTCTCATTTATTCTCTACCAAATTTTTATAATTTATGAAACAATTTAATCATTCCAATTTGTGAGAAATCTGTAACATCCCATCTCCCATAGGAATGGTTTATTGGTCATTTGAGACGGGTTAGGAGTATTGCATTATAACTCGGCATGAACATACATTATATAGCCTCTATAACTGATGATTGGTTGCACATGCACATAGTATACATGC
>JANTPM010000245.1:5377149-5402087 GCA_025434745.1 Erythroxylum divaricatum
TTCACCACAATATCTTATAGTTTGTAAACTCAAATAATAAAAATCATACAATCAATACTCCTAACTGTCAAAAAAGTATTCCTAATTGCCACCACTTGGTTCATGTTGCAAAAAGTAAAATAAATAGGACTTAATGGAGGTTTAATCGATATTTTTTTGAACTAGAACATAGACAATACATAAATAATATTATTCTCCGAAAATACAATTCATATATCATTAAAAGAGTGCTCAAAAAACATGTCTAATCATATGTAGTAATTAAACCTAAAACTAATGAAATATATTTTATTTCTGAGCTTTCCATAATTAGGAAGCAAAAGGGCAACATCAGTTTATTTGAAAACCACATGTGTCTTCGAAATCAAATTTAAAGTGACAATTAAAATGAGGAAATTTTTGAGGCATCCATGATATTTGTTAAAGGCCTATATCTGAACATAGAGTGATATAATCAAATTTTATCCGACTTGGAATGCATAAAAAACAATTTCCATTTGATCTTTCTGCAGCATATCAACTTTCCATCCTTGTGAATAAATCAAGGATCTCAATTTTTGTATCCCAATTTTTGTATTTCCTATTGCTTTCTATCCACTCACATGAATCTTTCTTATAATCTTAAACATGTCAAACCCTCATAACCATTATAAACACAAAGCATCACAGTTTAAGTTTCTATTATCAACAAATCATTAAGCAATTAAACTCTAAGCTATCAACAGAAAATACTTCAAATATCTACCAGCAGAAACTAGTTCCTTAAAGCCTGAATAAAACAACACAAAACATAAAAGAGATAATAGAATAACCTATATCATTGCTTCCCATACTTCTGGTTCGGCGTTAAATCTCCCAGTTATAGGGTTCCAAGCAATGTCGCTAGAGTGTTTAAAAAGATCATAACATGTGGAAAGCAACCTATTTTTGTAATGGTTTTGGTAATGGTTAAACTCAAGCTTAAATGTTCTCTTAAACAATAAAACCAATGGGTTTTTGGAGAAATTAAAACTACCTAATGCTTAGTTTCAACACCTTTAATCGAATGATTATGGTACGTGTAGGGGAGAAGATGATTGGTTTGTGACTTCAGGAAGATCTTGCATTCATATGACTTGGAGCGATTAGAGTGCCATATCTCTAGAGATATCCCTATTAACTCAAGTTGTACTGCTTTGGCTCTCCCACTCTCTTCGTCCTCCCTTTTTGTTTCTTCGTTTTTGTGGCAAATCTTGAAATTTTTTAGTAATTACAATATGAAAGACCTGATACTGTAGCTATAAAGTTTGAATGTTTTGATCCTCACAAGTTTTGGTAAGTGGAGCTCTTTTATGATACGAATAGCAAATCCATGGTCTCCTACTTGCAAGAGCTCCTATACCTCTGATGAATATTTCATTAATTAGGATAGTCACTATTGGCTACATATCAATTATGGCCTATTGATTATCAGGAAGATCATGCACTGGCTTGCTTTTTCTTCTCGAATTTGAATGGTGCACAGATAATAAAGGTTGTCTTATAGATTTTCTATTCAAGTTTCCTTTAGTAAGAACCTAACTATGCGTACCAATTTTAACCTGCTTGTTATCATTTTGAGATATTAGTAAAATGAAGTAGAGCTTTTTCTTTTTCCCGTATTCGGGTTAATTTAACTTTGGTCTATTTGTGAATGTGTTAATTGCATCTAGTTGAAATTTTAGTCATAATATTAAAAATTAAATCCAACTTTTAAAATTAGTTCGACTCACAATTCATTCTATTTGGAAATTTTCATTAGAAAACAATACATTTTAAAAGTAATAATACACGATACATTATAAACTAAAAATGTCAATTTTTTTTGTTACATCTGTAATGAAATATAAAGACAATGTGAGTTGCAGAAAAATAATAGTCTTACGACTTCTAAATGAGTTGCAGACTAATGGAAAAATGAAATAATTGTTAAACAATTATGAAATATTTCTTATTAATTATATCATCAAGTTTAAATTTTATCAGAATAATTATACAAAATAAGTTTAAAGTATTTGACCATATATTTCACTATTTAACAATTTCTGACAATTTTCGTCAATGTGTTACCACCACTCTACTTAAAAATCTCCCCAGTCAATTAAAGAAAGGGTAAAAATATAGATAAACAATTTAATCCCAAAATCTAAAATAACTAAACAAGTTATACATGAAAATGTCATTTTTAACCATTTCATTAAACTATCTCAATAATTTCTGGAAATATGAAATAATTCGTTGTTGCAAAATAAGATTGGGAGCTGCACTTATACAAGTTCTTAACTTTGTTTCATCTTTAAAGATCTAGAGAATATGAGTTACAACCAGTAGTTGATATAAATTAATTATGATCAAAGTTAATTCCTAGTTGGTACATATTTCTTAGTTTAAAATGCATTTTAGACCTCAACGTTTATAGCCAAATACATAACCTCCCTAACATTTCAAAGTATTCAATTAAACCTTGAAAATTTTAAACATTCAAAATAGACCTTAAATGTGAAAATTTTAATGAAGTTAACTCCCTATTAGCTAACTGTCATGTCAATACTGATGTGATGTTTTTTTATTTTTAATAAAAATGAGCCTCACTATCATATGACAATTAGGACCCACTGTTTGAAATGTAAAACAGTGAGTTTCACTTACCGTAGGATACACAGTCTAAAATATATAATAGTAGCCCATTGCCACGTAAAAATGAGACCCACTTTCATATTAATTTTTAAAAAATCTAATTATGTGGGAGTGAGACTCACTTTTTGTTAAAATAAAAAGTATCATATCAATATTGACATGACATTTAACTGATGGAGAGATAACGTTGTCAAACTTTTTATCGTTTTAATCTATTCTGAATGTTTTAAATATGTTATAGTTCAATTTAAATGCTTCAAAACATTAGGGTTCAAGTTGTAATCTATCATAAACATTGAGGTTCAAAATATACTTTTGGCCCATATTCCTTTAACTTAGTTGATTCTTAGGTTAGATTGGTCCTATAGTTAGCAAATCAATGGGACATTTACAAATTCTCAATTGTATATATAGTTAAAGCTTTCTCAAGAATAATAAAATATTTTTGAACAATCCTTTGTGGAATTAGAACCCTTAACCTCAAAGGTCTTAAGCTTATCGATGATTAATGGTCCAGAATCTTGACCTTAATGCCTTAACGAGTTCTTTACAAATTTTTAATCTTATTATTCACTTGCTCAATTTTTAGTTTCTCATTCTTGTTCACAAATACTTATCATTTTCATCAAGTGTGACATCAACACTTAGTTGGGAATATCTTTCTAGTAAGTCTTTAGGTCTTGTCTCCACCGAAACCACCATTGTTGACTAGAAATCATCATTAACAATACATTCGACTTGCTTAGGCCTTCAGCTCATCTTGGTGTCTGTTGTCTTAGCTAATGTCAATTCTAACATCTTTTAACATTTCCAAACTATATCATCTTAAGTCTTCTTTACTTAAATTTGCAGTGGAAGCACCTCCACAGATATTAGATAAGGGCCTTGTTTGGTTGTTGGTTGATCAACCAATTTTTTAGTTGATTGGCCAAAATCAGTTGTTTGACTTCATCAATAAGCTATTTTAGTTGTTTGGTTGTTGGCTGGTTGGGTTGACTGATTCAACCAGTCAACCCAACCAGCTAAAAATTAAAAGTTCCTTGTGAGTAGCTCTTTAGGCAATCAACTGATTACCCTTTCCTATAATGCTAAATTTGCCCTTAAATTTTGCCCAACCTCTTTTCTTTATTTGAATTGTTTTGTTAAACTTCATTTGGATTGTTATATTTTATGTTTGGATGTATCATCATCATCATTATTATTACTACTACTACTACTACTATTACTACTACTACTATTATTACTACTACTATTATTCTTGTCATTATTGTTGTTATTGTTGTTGTTGTTGTTATTGTTGTTGATGTTGTTATATGTTCTATATTTTTTATTAGAGTTATAAACTTAATTTTTGTAGAATTAAATATCTAAAATCTAAATTCCTATAAGAATATTCAACAAAATACTAAGATATATAATATTCATACCCTTATAATTTTTTAAGCCATTTTCTCATAAGCTATTTTACACATAAATAA
Source organism: Erythroxylum divaricatum (assembly GCA_025434745.1). Taxonomy (NCBI): domain Eukaryota; kingdom Viridiplantae; phylum Streptophyta; class Magnoliopsida; order Malpighiales; family Erythroxylaceae; genus Erythroxylum; species Erythroxylum divaricatum. The sequence goes on from JANTPM010000245.1 coordinate 5,381,283, forward strand.
TTAATACTAAACAACTAATTTTACCAAACATTAAATGACAAACAGCTAATGCAATCTGCTGGTCAAATCAGTTGATATAATATAACTGATAAAATCAGTCATCAGCTAACAACTAATGCAATATCTAATTGTCAAACAAGGACATACTCTGAAAACCATAATTTTGCAACAAAAAGGTAATTATGAAGAGTAGACGAAGAGGAGGCAATTAAAGTCGAAGTTAGAGAAAATATTTAGAGTTAGAGGTGTAATTCTGAACCTAACACGAGGAAAACACAGATTATTTCAAAAGATCTGATAGAGGGTAGTTTTCCATTAAAGTTTCAAGAGGATTACATTAGAAAAAAAAAGGGATATATATCATGAGTTCTCTCTTTTTTAATTATTCTTCTGAACCTTTAACTTTTTTTAGTTTTCTATGTGTATGAACTAAGTTTGTTTAATGCTTAGGTATGATGAATTATAAGTTAGGATAGATACTATAATTTGATCTTTGATTTAATGCAATCTGATTGATTCATTCATTCCAATTTAATTATGCATTTTTATTCTTGAATTGATATGTTCGACACATTGACATATTAGTTCAATGTTTGATTTCATATGATTAAGGTTGAGAAATTTTTTTGCATAAATAGGTCTAACATAATTAGAAGGAGTTGCATGCAACCTAGAATAAGGTCAACTTAAATCCTCTGGATTATGGTAAAACCTAATAGTGATTTTTATGAATCGAATAATGCAATCTTAGTGGTTTTAACTAGAAAGATGTTTAACTAACCAATGATTAGTTGTTAATAGCCTTGAAAAAAAAATATTAATATAGGATAGGAATTTCCCTATCCAATGATCAATAACTAGATTGCATAATAAAGGGTTAATGCTTAAAGATATTAGAGGGATTCAATACCTAGGTTCTAGATATTTGATATTGATTAATCATTAAGTTATATATGTTCTAGTTCATTATTTTGTTGAATTTTATTTTAGTTTAATTTTAATCATACCATCATCTTATTTATCTGTTAGATAATAGAAAATAAATTATTACTAGTATTTGTAGCTCTCTTGGGATCAACCTGTATTTACTAATTTTAGCTATAACTTTGTTTGAGACAAAGCCATTAGCTATAACTTCGTTCGAGACAAAACCAAGTTGATACATATTGATAGGCACAAGAAAGACCCCAGTTGATGCCGCCTGGGGAACACAAGTTTGATCGAGGATTGGAGATTTAAGACAGAAGAAAAGGCTCGGGATCTTGTTCAGTTCCATCCAAGCTAGGTTTTTTTCTGAAAATAGAGTCCACTTTGAAGATACTCATGCAACAAGTAGAGGGAACGAGCGAGTGGAATACAAGTATAAAGCAAACGGAGTGTGCAAGTGAACTAGATGTAACAAGAGGTCAGATAAATTGATTCTCTTATTCCATTTTATGCTTCATTCTCTATGATGATCTTTTGAAAGATATGCCTATAGGAGATCCAACTATAAGCTGAGGGCCCTTAAGTGTAGGCCTGTATCAGTAAAGATAGTTCCAAACTATTTAGAGCTCCTGCCCTAGCAAGGTTGAGTAGTCAAACCACTCAATCGGTCTTCTTTTTCTTTTTATAGTGTGATCACTCTTAGGATAGAGCTTTAGTATCCAAGCCCAATCTCTTCCTCTTATGAGTTTAGTTATAATCACATCGTGCACTTGCAATTTAAAACATATAAAATATACACATCCACATACAAGCAAACATACATTGAAGCTTTTTCTAAACCATCACCAACTATTAATTAATTTACTATTTTTTGGGTCCTTGAATGATCCACTATCAATTCACCAGCTAAAACATCTTCGGACAAGTGCCTGTTTACAAGAATGTACCAACATTAACTTTACTCTCCACACTATTGACAGATCGCTCTGTCCATTATTACATGCGTAATCTAGATCTGAGATTACCTTCATCAGTGAACTAATTGTTACTTTGATTAGATACTCCTTAAGCTAGATTGCTTCTCACATAAGTGTTCCTTGTTAGCAATTTTTCAATTAGACAACTGTTAATTACGAGTTTTTTTAATAAAGTTAAGTTAATAAAATCAAATTTAATATAGATTAAATATAATAAAGAAGCTCAATAAAAGATGTGACTAAATAGGCTAAAGTCTAATGAGAAAAATGAGTCTTAATTAACATTAGTTGGATATGTGTTAGACCTATGATGGAAAGACTCAATAAAGTTACTATAAATAGCTATTAAGGTCTCGTATTGCCTGTTTAAGTAAGTTTGGGGACATTTAGTTTCTCTTATTAAAGGCCCACACATTAAGAAATTTGTAGAAAGACACTAACGACGTAAAGATATACAACTTTTATAAAGTTTAATTGAAAGTTTCGGAAGCTTATCCAAACATTAAGGAGCTTGTTCAAACAATTCAGTAACTTGTTCATCATGTAATGAATAACAAAGTAAGTGCCTTCTTCATTTTCTTTGTTAATACAAGTTTATAGTTGATTTTGGTTCTATAATTAAAGTTCATGTTATAACTAAGGAGTGGTATTAGAACGGTTCCATAATTGTATAAATTTGAATAGAAATTTTTTACGTTAAGAAATTGAAGAAATTAATATGTTCTTTCTCGTATAAATTGTATATTTGTTTTTTTAATTGATTTTTGAACAAACATTGCGTTAAAAAAAGAGTCAAAATGGACTTTTGGGTGATCTGGTGAAAAATAAAAAAAAATTGTAAAAAATTGCTTTTTCTGGCTACCGAACAGAGAAATGGATGAAGAAGCATCCTGTTGCTTCTGGGACGCATTCAGAGTTTGGCACGTGTGATACACACATACCAGACAGTTGGTGCATGTGGAAGGTTGGTGTTGGATGCATGTTTATGCGTGGGACACACACAACTGAAGCGATTAGTGCGTCTGTACCATGCAACACTGAAGACGCCACATATCTGTGAACATTTGGTGCATAAAAAGCACATGCCCTGCACTTAAAGACATGTGAGGGCTGGTGCATGTTGTTCATGCATCTTCTAAAAGCACTCGCGATGCTGACGACACTTATTAACGTCAGCATATTATTCGACAAAAAAATCTCAGAATTCACAAAATTTACAAAATGATCTTTTAAGTTATTTTGGGTTAGTTTTTAAGGTCTTGTAAATATGTAAAGTGAGTTTTTATAATTTTTCTAAATTTGTTACATTAATAATTGTTGAGATATGGAGCCTAATAAAATATACTGAGCTTTACACTAAGTCCACGTTCGCGGATCCAACTCCACACTAAGGTGGCCGGGGGGTGTGGGGGGCGGTAACTTCTGAGGCGAAATAATGTTATATCTTTTGTGTTCTATCATCCAAGTGTATCGTTTGATCAAAAACAATTCATAGTGAATAAAACAATCCTAGTGTATCGTGTGATCAAAAACAATTTAGGATTGTTTACTTTTAGACTAAGCTTTTTCCTTTTTGGAAATACTTTGACTAAGCTAATGGCGTTAAATATTTACATTCTCGATTCTTGTATAGTTTGCCAAGCGCTGAACACACTTTCATCAGAGTTTCGTGGGACATAAATGCATTAATCACTCGTGTATTGCTAAAGAAGAGAAGCTGAAGAGTACAAGTCATACAACCTTTACAGTAACCAAGGGGGAAGTAAAGGTAAAGCCTTGTAACTTTAAAGGTAAGAAACCTAAATTTAGTTCATATGTAGATATAAGCATAGTTAATACTCTCTCCTATATTTAGTTAAGCAAATAAATGAGGAAACAAGTAGCTAAGGACCTCAATGAACCAAACATTACGAAACATGACCAATTGGTTGATCATTGAAAACAGAATTTCAACCTCGAAAGGGGTACAATGGGTTAAATAGTCACAGCCTTTAAAATGATTGTCTTGCAATGAGCTTCACCTTCACATTGTGATTTGATGACAGCTCAATAGGGAAATATCATCAAACAACTGCCACTACTTCAAAAGGCAGTTCTAAGCCTTCTTAAAGGTGAAGAATCAAAACCAAATAGAGCAATTTCTGTTTTTAGTTTTACAACGGCACTCAGACTAAATACAATATTTGAACTTTAGAAAGCAGCATGAAAGGATTAGCCACCGCTACAAATGGAAGGGCGTTCCTCTTACTACCAATTTACTTCATTTACTCCTTTTTGGTCTACACTTCGGATGACAATTTATCCCTTTTAGTCTAATGGTACAATGCGGTTGTTCACAATCTCTAACGTTAATTGTACTAGTGTTGTACAAATTTGGTAATAAATCGTAATAGATGAGATTTTAACAACCTCCTTTAATGATTCTTTAACCTATTTAGAGCCAAGCAGTCTCGACAACCTCTAAGCGTGTCCATGGCCAGCATGATAGTGTGACTCAAAATGGGTCGCATAAAGATTAGGAAAACCATCAGATAGGCTAGACAAGGACTGACGATCTAAAACGTCCATTTAGAGCCTTTCAACTCCCAAAAGAGCTGAGTTGTTAGCAAGACTCCAACCTTAACTAACCTCTCTTTACAGGCCTTTGAACATAGGATTTATTGGGATCCTCCGTCTTAAGCTTTGGTGGCCGAGTTTCACCCTTTTTACCCTGCAAGTGGAATTAAGAGAGGTGAACTGGGGAAAGGAAAGGAGGGTCTCCCTTCTTTGGAGTTTTCAAGAAAATCTCTATATCAACTCTAGTTCATATAAAAACAATCATAATCAGAAAACATCTAACCTTCTTTCCAGCCTTCATGAAATCTCTCCAGCTTGAAACCTGGCAATCAATTGGAGAGAGTATAAAAACTGATTAAATAGGATAGATCTTAAGTGCTGTAACGATAAAAACAAATTTATCAGCATATCTTCCCGAAGGCCCTAGTCCTTTCATCCCATTCTGGCTGCAGTCTGGGGTGTTGGGATGCAAGCACACATCCAGATCCTAGACATCTAGATCTATTTAAAGACCATGATCATCAATACCCATATATAAATCCAAGGAAAAGCGGACAAGAAAAACCATTGTGACAAGTTTAGGTGAAAGATCATACATATGGAACAACAAACACCTCACTCTTTAATTAATTTGATTTCCTATCATTTAATTCAAGAACAGGTTTTTTCCACTATAAACACCCAATGACATTTAACCTTATCAATGACTAGGACTGAGTTCTAAATTAAAATTACAGATAAAGAATCAGACCTAAAAGTTAAATAGAACGATGTAGAAATGAAAAGCTTGTGTGGTATTTCTTGACCAGACCAAAATTGGAACAATCAGATGACAATAGATTTTAACTTGCATTAAACACCGGATGCAAATCATACCCAGACAAATTTAGCTATCTCTGCATGAGTCTCAAACCAAAATCCTCACTACCAAACAATTTGCTTCCTCAAGGGATAAGACTATAAAAACCATTCTCTCTCTAACATTCAGCAGATAAAACTTGCAGATTAGTTTTATTAGGACCCATAAAACCAAATGATTTTCTTCCAAATTACAGCACCTCATCTACTATTACGGTTTGATCTAATTGCAAGGTATAAGACTTGAATCCTATATTGATTAAATACAAAATTGATATAGGATTTATAAGAACTTTGGGCTCTCTACCCTCATAAGCTAGCTTTTGGGGTGTGGCTCTCCTAAAGTCCTTATCAATTTGTATCAGAGCCGGTGTTGGAGTGGTGGCTCACGGAGTGGTGACCTGGGAGCCCCAGCCGTGACCAACGTGACCGTGACCAACAAGGATCTCAGAGTGATGACCCATAGAGTGATGACCTAAAAGTGTCAGCCGTGACCAACATGGCCGTGACCAATGAGGACATTGGTCCTTATGGGAGGACAAATATTACGGTTTGATCTAATTGCAAGGTATGAGACTTGAATCCCATATTGATTAAATACAAAGTTGATATAGGATTTATAAAAACTTTGAGCTCTCTACTCTCATAAGCTAGCTTTTAGGGTGTGGCTCTCCTCAAGTTCTTATCAATCCATACCTTGCAATTAGATCAAACCATAACATCTACCCTCAAATTTAAACAGCAATCGAGAGAAAAGAAAACAAATGTTTCAAGGAAATTGATTTATGATTGATGAAGGAAATGATATTGACAAGTTGAATTGGAAACTAACCCTCTGTTCTCTTGTTCCTTCCCACTGCTCCTCATGCTCACGCTTCCTCTTCCACATCTCCTTCTGCTCTTCTTCATCTTTCTTCAATCTACCTTCCTCTTCTGATATCTAATTACAACAGAAAGAACAAACAACAAAACAGGGTCACCCATTTAAGCACATGTATGGAAACATGAAAAAGATAGAGCTTGCAGCATACCCTCATCTGCATTTTTCTCCTGCGCCATTCTTGCCCTGTCAATATGTCACGCACCTTTAATTTCAGCTCCTTCTGAAACTCTTCTGACCGTTCATACTGTTGCTCGTATTTTCCCTGTTTTACATCACACACACCATAAATGTCGGGTATATTTCCAAAGCATTGTACAGAAACAAGAGAAAGTTGATATGAACTTCTCCATGAAAATTGTTAATTCGATGAACGAGAAAGACCTCCCTTTCCCTTCTTTTTGCATAACTGTCTTTCATCAACACGCAAATGGTTTAGATTTAGTTCAGGCAATCCCCTTGATATGAAAATTAGTAAAATAGTTCCTTTTTTTGAGTTCTTTTGAAATTAATTAAACCATACTTTTCATTATTTTTGAAGAATATTGTTGTGCAGTGCTAAGAATTACTTTAATTTTATACACCTACCATCTTTGAATCGATGTTCACAAATATTAATAAATGGATAAATGTCACTAAATATAAGAATATGCCAATATCACAAGTTAATAGAGAGTACAAATGAACAAACAACATAGAAAGTTGTCGTTAAGGCAATTATTTTCCTTTGACTTCCCACAAATAACATCCTATAAATCCACTAGGGGAAAGATACATTTATGTTTGGTGCTAGAATACGACAAGATGAAGCTACATTTGAAAAATGATGATAATACCTATGTTGGTAAGAATTAAGAATGGAATACACACAATACTCAAGTTGACTATCTCTATCCGTCAACCAAATATGACAGCAATTGGAGCTTCTATATTAATCTAAAACAAACTAGAAAGAGTGATACGTTAGACTCAAAAAGCTTTAAATGGAATAGGACTAAGATTGAATACTTAAAGAGTATAATTTTTTGGGTCATAGGGCTTTTGACATGGAGATAAATATTAGTTCGAACGTTATATCACAGAAAGATTGTTTTAAGTACCTTGGATCCATCATCTAAAGCAACAATGAAATATATAAAAACATAGTTCACTGTATCAAATTAGAGTAACTCAATTGGATGGGTGCATCAGCAGATTTATGTGACACAAGGGTAACAATCAAACTAAAAGGTAAATTCTACCATTTAGCAATTAAGTGGGCCATACTTTATAAGACAAAGTATTGACTCATTAAATAGGTCTAAAATCATAGGTTAAAGGTAGCAAAAATAAGATAATTCATTGAATGTATAACCTTACAAGAAGATATAAGGTCAGAAATGTAGTGTTAAAAGACAAATTAAGGGTGACTAACATTTATAGTAAATTAAAAAAGACAAGGTTTAAGTGATTTGAACATGTGAAAAATAGACATCCTAAAAATTTGGCAAAAAAAATGCGAGAAAATTGTCCTTATAGACTGTAAGAGAAAAAGAGGAAGACATAAGAAGAACTAGGAAAAAGTGATAAGAAATAATATGACTTTGTTAAAACTTACCGAACATGATACAAGGATATTCATAAAGGATCTTACATGAAGTTTCTCTCTTTTTTGTAAGACTTTTTAATCTATTCTCGATTATCAAGTCTTATATTTATCTGTAATACTTCCCCTTAGTCATTTTAGTTAACAAATTTGCAATTAATTATCTTTTATTTATTTGTCCTCTTTCTTATTTGTTTATTTATTTACTTTTTATTTTTATTTTTATTCTTCACTTATTTATCATTATTTCATTATTTATTATATATTTTAAATTTTCTTATTTTTATTTATTTATTTGTTTTATTATAATATTTATTATTATTATTTTCAATTTCATTCTATTTATTTATTTATTTATTTATTATTATTATTATTATTATTATTATTAGTATTATTATTGTTATTGTTATTGTTATTATTATTATTATTATTATTATTATTATTATTATTATTATTATTATTATTATTATTATGTTTTCTCTTTATCTTTCTATTTTAGATTGTGAATTTCTTAATTCTTATTCTATTTATTGTTATTTTTATTGAGTTATTTGTGTATATTTTTAACATTTATCCTCTTCGAATGGTATTTCAAAAAATTCTTTTCCTTTTTTCTTTCTCCTTTGCTATGGGTCTATTAAAAAAAGACTCTCTACTAGTTAAACGTAAGGTTGTGTATTTTTAGACTCCCCAAACTTCGTGTCTCAGCAGCATTTTTACCAGAATGTTATTGTTGTTGTTATTTATTAATCTAAAACAAATATCTAATAGCTACAATGTAAATCAAAAGTAAGACTCCAAGTACCTCATCAACCAAGGACTTTATCTTACTAGCGTTATCTTTCTTCAGTTGCTTCTTCCTCTTCGCTCTAAGTTCTTCTGCAATTCAAATCATATTAACCAAAAGCAAATTTTCTTAGTCGATGGACAGAAATTTTCATAAATCAAATAACAATGCATTTAACAATACACTTTGCAAATAGCAATGCATGTATCATGCTATAATTTCTCGAAAATTCAAAGGAAGTCTGTAGAAGTAGTCATAGTTCTAATGACTAGTCTCAACATATCCTAGTTAGTATTAATAAGCTTGCAAACTGTATCCACAAAAGTATATAATCATTGATATGCTAATCCTATATGACAACAAGGCTAAATAGAAAGATAAAAGGGAAACATATACTAGAGAACATAATGCAATTATGCCATCAAGGTCATTTGCTACATCAAAAAGAAAAAATAAACTGCTTAGTACAAACCTTTAGCTGCATTAACTTGGGTAAGGACGTAATCTCTTTCTTGCTCATCAAGTAATAGTTGCTGAGCTTTTGCTAATGCTGTTTGAAAGAGAACAATCCAAATATTGGTAAACAATTGAATTGTAATATTTCAACAAAGTCATAAAAGGTAAAGCATCGTCAATCCACGCCTTGATTAGCAATCAATTCTTATCCACAAGCATAATTTGATATCCATGCCATGCAAAATTAAAATTACCAAGCACCTAAATATAAATGCAAATCAAGACCATCTAACACAACTAAAACCTTGCACAAAGGTCAACGATATTTTCAAGAATCAATTATACTTGTTTTAACATGATTGAAACTCGTGCTAGGATCATAATATCATAAATAAGATGGATATCAGCACCTATTGGCCAACTCTTAAATTATGCAAGTTATTTCACAACTCTGAAGAAGTGTTCTAGCCAATTTCAACAGACTCAAGACATCCAAAAATCTCAAAGTTGACTTCCCGCATAAAATTCATTCTTGTAATCTTTAGTTTTTCAAGAGATGTCCAAAAAATATGCAAATGTTCATCAGAAGTTGCACTTTGAAGGCCATCATATAAGGACATAAGCTAATTCAGACAAGAAGGTCTTTTCTTTCCCCAAGTGCTACACCTTGATTCCAAGCTGCAATGAAATTTGATTTTTTTTCTATTTGGTCCCAAAGCAACCACAATGAACCATTGATTTGGATTGCATTTTTTTTAACTTGCCTTAATTAGATACATTCAGGTTCTTTGAGTTTAGAGAAGTGAATGTAATTATAGATTATTTTTGTTTTTGCTATGTGGTAGAAGCTACAAGAAGTTCCTTATGAGAATAAAGTTTATGAATTTGGCAACTCTACATAATGTACTTAACAGCATTCAATACAGCTAATAAGAATCTGCCACACCAACATAATAAGCTGCCTACGTAACATAAATCACGAGAACATCAGCTCTGGCTCTTAGATTAACTTACCACCAAACGCCTCCTTTGCTTGGGGATGCTTGCATTTATCAGGGTGAACCAGTAAAGATAACTATACATTCAAGAATAAAATAAGTAGATGGAAATCATAAGATCGGAATATTGATCACAAAACTTTGGCTGGCATTCCACTAGGACTAAAAGTTACCTTTCGATACTGCTTTTTCACATCCTCTGGAGTTGCTTCAAACGGCAAGTTTAAATACTCAAAAGGATTCAGCTTGAAGCATGCAAGAATCCTGTCATTTAAATATTGCCAAGACGAGTGAGAACAATTAGAAGAAAATACATTATGTATCTAATTAATAATCCATAGCAGACAAATGGTTAACAATTTCGAGCAAGATCAAACTAAAATTTGAGGTCAAACCAAAATTTGCGGTGATCCTTCAACTTTTAAATTAATAACCATTATTTATCAAGGATAAAAATTCCCAAACTAAGGGTTGGGGCAATTCATCCTCATAAAGATACATTCTTTCAAAATCAAATCACGAACGCCCAAAACCTAAAAGATCCTAAAATCAAAGGAACAAAATGAAGAACGGAAGAAAAAGAGTGACTACTCGCTACACGTAGTATATAAAAATTGGGAACCCTAAATTCAGAATCCAAGTAACGAGAAAACAAAAAACGGAGAGACCTGATAACTTCGTTATCCCTTTCGACTTCGCTGACCTCTGCAAAGAAGCTCTTAAGCAGTAAATCGTCGTCGGTCGTCGCTGAACCTGAACTCCCCATTTCGCCTTGTCCCCTTCTTTCCCTGTGTGTTTTGGCTTCATTTCGATTACCTAAAGCTCATTTAAGTTAACCAATAGAATAGTACCGAATCACCACCCGACACGTCGCCCACCACCTTTTTATTTTATTCTTTTTTTCTGTAATTGGAATGCATCGTTGTAAGTTGGCATGTAAGTTCAGCCAGACTCAGCTTGACCTGAAATTAACGAGGTAGCTTTGGATTGATTGAACACAAACTGATTTTTTGGCCCGATTGAGATAAGCAAAATGAAATTAATTTTTTATTTATAAAAAAAATTAGACCGGAGCTTGCCTTGGATCTGTTGGGCTATGGACCAATCAGCTCTTGATCGAGCAAAGCTAAGGCCTGAGCTAAGCCTGGTCCATTATCATCCATAATTGTATGAACCAAAATTTATTTCTATATGTAATCATTTATGTAATTAATTATATTCAATTAATCAAACTTCATGTATAATAGCACATTTATATTTGCTCCGAAGATGGCAACAATCTTTTCAGGAATGGTAAGGAGATTACTATGAAAGGTGTAAGGCCCCTTCAGTACCTTTGCTCCATTGGTGCTATGTAATCACCAAACTATGTGCTGGGAAGTGGAGTTATGTTAGTGGATAACTTGTAGATGGTGTATGGACGATGGTTGCATGGTTCATAGTAATGTGGCTGAATCTAATTAGTGGCATGAATATTGGCATGATGTCAGGACACCTGGCCTTGTCTTGCTTGAGATAGCCGCAAGTCATATAGATGTGTCGTTTTATTACTTGGGCAGTTAACATATTAGTCGTCCAAGTGGTTGTAACTGTCCCAACTGTTAGGGACCTTATCACTTGATATCTATTGGGAAGACATTTATATGTTCATCATCCCTCCAAACTATGTTATTGAATGTTACGTATCTATTACTTCAATTATTTTGCAATATCCTATTAGCTTATTAATAAATTTCTTCACATTATTTGTCCCTTCTTTTTTAAGCTTCTTGTAACATTATCCATTAAACAAATCCTCTAGGTGTTGTTCTTCGTTCCTAGGTGGTGAGAACGTACAACTCTTTTGTCCTTTAGTGACGTTAGTTTTATTACTTCCTTAAGGTGTGATTTTGCTGGATCAACTGGGCAGAATTGATAGCACTTACAGGGCATTTTGTTTAGAGTTAGCTAACCTTAAACTTAACCTTGTAACAACCTGGTATCAGAGCCTCGGTGTGGCATTTTCTAGCTTATTTTCTCGCTTAGCAGATTGTGTTGGTAGCAACGGTAGCAAACCAAAATCTTGAAGCATATAGAGAAAGGTTGGATAGGTTGGAACATGGTTTTGAGGCCATTTTAGAAGATGAAATACAAAATATGTTTTCTCGTGTGGATCACCTAGAGGAGGCAATTCAAACTTTTCATTATCGAATGGATATCATTTCGCTCGAAGCAAATAGAAGGGTGGATTGTTAGAGAATGCTTGGCTCTCATCAGAAACCACAGTGCCATTGATGGTGGTGGCACATGGACACGGTTAAAAGTTCTAGATCCTAAGCATTTTGATGGGGTAAGAGATGCTAAAGTTCTTGAAATTTCAATTTGGGATATGCAGCTATATTTTGAAGCAGCTAGGGTGTTAGAATGCAACAAAGTCCACTTAACTAGCATGTATCTAGTTGAAGACGCTAAATCATGGTAGTTTGGGAGAATTGATGGAGACTTGAATGTTGGACGTTCGAGAATTAAGACATGGGAGGCATTTGTTCATGAATTAAAAGAACAATTTCTGCCTTGCAATACCTCTTGGTTGGCACGGAAGAACTTGCAGAAATTGAAACAAGACGAGTCTATTCAGAATTATGTTAAGAATTTAGTTCGTTGATGTTGGATATTCGAAACATAGCGGAAGAAAATAAACTTTTCAATTTTTTGTCGGGACTCCAAACTTGGGCACAAATCGAATTACGACGACAAGGAGTGCAAGATTTGCCTAGTGTAATTGCTGCTACGAAAAGATTAATTGATTTACGTCTAAATAAAGACAAAGACGCTAGGGGAACCTCCAAGTAGGTTCAGCAGAAGGAGAAAACTAACCAAAAGGAGAAGAAACAATGGGGACATGGCGAGTCGTGTGGTGATTCTAAATTAGGACAGTCAGATAAAAGGAAGGCCAAAGTAAGTGGGAATATTGGTGGTACTTCTACAAATGGACTGAAACATAAAAATTCTGGTTGTTACATTTGTGGTCGTCCTTGTTATGTTAGGGAGTTTCCGAAACGAGAAAAACTCAATGCTATGGTGACTGAAGAGGAACCAGAAGGCGAAGTTGTGACCCTCGTTAGTCCTCTCCAATTGTTGAATACTCTAACAGAAGAAAAAGGTAATGCACATGTTTCGTTAATGCATTTGCAAGTGCAAATTAGTGGAATGCGTGTCGCTGCAATGGTTGATACAGATGCTACGCACACTTTTATTGTGGATAGGATGGCTGCTAAATTTGGACTAAAGGTGAGCAAAAGTTCGAATAGGCTGAAAACAGTGAATTCTAAAGCTAGAGATGTAGCTAGAATGACATATAATGTGTCTTTATCGATTGATGGTTAGACTGGAAATTGTAATATGATGGAAATTCCATTGGATGATTTTGATGTGATTTTGGAAGTGATTTCTTGCAACAAAACAAGGCTATTGTATATCCACATTTGAGTGGAATTATGTTTATGGAAGAATAAGACCCTCGGTTTATTAAATGTGGATAGATTGGGGGACAAACAAAAGGCAAGCAAAATTCTTCTTTTATTTCAGCTATGGTTATGGAAAAGAGACTCAAACATGATGAGGAGACATTTCTTGCAACGTTGATTGAAGTAAAAGAAGGGTTGTCCATGGAAATTCCAAGTGCATTAGCTAAATTGTTGACATCTTACAAAGATGTAATGCCTTCAAAATTGGCAAAAGAACTCCCACCAGGAAGGGCCATAGACCATTGGATTGAATTAGAATCAGGGGTGAAACCTCCTACCCAAGTTTCATATAGAATGTTGCCTATGAAGTTGAAAAAATTACAGAAATAGTTGGAGGAACTTCTAGAGGCGAGATACATTCAGCCTTCTAAAGTTTCTTATAAAGCTTAGTTTTTATTCCAAAAGAAAGTTGATGACTCTTTATGAATGTGTGTTGATTATCTGGCACTGAATAAAGTCACAATAAAAAACAAGTATCCAATTCCGTTAGTGCAAGACTTAATGGACATATTAAGCAATGCATATGTGTTTTGTAAAATGGATTTGTGATCTGGTTATTGGCAAGTTAGAATTGCAGAAGGCGATAAGGCGAAAACCCCACGTATGACAAGGTATGGAGCATATGAATTTCTAATTATGCCTTTCGGTTTAACAAATGCTCATGCTACATTCTGCAATGTAATGAATGATGTATTATACAAATTCTTGGATGATTTTGTTGTGGTATAGTTAGATGATATTGTTGTGTACACCAGTAGTTTAGTGGAACATGTTTCTCATTTGCGACAAGTGTTGGATCATTTGAGAGAACATAAGTTGTACGTCAAAATGGAGAAACACGAATTTGTTAAGGATAAAATCAAATTCCTCAGTCATTTGATAAGCAACTAACAGGTGAGGATGGACTCAAGTAAGGTGCAAGCAATCATGGATTGGCCAACATCGACTAAGGTACAAAAGTTGCAATCTTTCCTTGGTTTAGCAAATTATTGTCGTCGATTTATTGAAGGGTATTCAAAGAAGGTAACTCCACTTACAGATTTTCTCAAGAAAGGCAAGAAATGGGAATGGTCAAATTATTATGTGGCTGCATTTGAGAAGCTCAAACAAGTAATAGCTTCAGAACCAATCTTTTAGTTGCTTAACTTTGAGCTTCCCTTCGAAGTCCACATCAATGCATCCGATAAAGTTGTTATGGGTATGTTAGTTTAGAGTGGACATCCTGTGGCTTTTTAAAACAAAAAATTAAATGAAGCAGAGCAGAAATATTTGGCACATAAAAAAGAAACAGTAGCAGTAATTCATTGCCTAAGGGTGTGGCATGTGTACTTGTCAGGTCCAAAGTAAGTTGTGCGAATGGAAAATATGGCAAATACTTTCTTTAAAGTGCAGAAGAAGTTATTAGCCAAGTAAGCTAAATGGCATGAGTTCTTGGCAGAATATGACTTTGTTTGAGAACATAAGCCTGGGCGAAGCAATTAAGTGGCAAATGCACTTAGTCAGAAGGACAATGTGGCTACACTTTATAATCTGTCCATAGTTGAGACAAATTTCAAGGAAATAATTCGACAAAGGGGAACGCTTGATTCTGCATACTGTTGATTGGTGCAAGAAGTGCAAAATGGGGTCACCAAACAATATTGACTTGATGAGGGGTTTCTTGTGGCTAAAGGAGACGAATTATATATGCCTAGTTTCGGTGGATTGTGAAGGGAATTGTTGAAGGAGTCGCACGATTCTCCATGGACAGGACTGTTGAAGTTATGTAAATATAGTACCCTGGAAAGCAAGTGTATTTACATATAACTTAATCTTCTTCTAGTTATTTTTTTGCAATGAAAATATTTATTATTAATAAAATAAAAGAGTTTGGTTTTATTTGTATGAGCATAATATAAGTAGTCATAAGGTACCAAGATCCTTTTGTAAGTAATATACATATATATGGAAATGTATAGAAAACATGTATATTATTATAATATAAATTAGTTGATTCACAGTTGAATAATTAAGCTGGTTGATTGACTATAGTTTAGACTGTTGTGTTGCAATTTATTTTCGTGTAAGTAAAGGAGTTTACTTCAAGGGAATGATGAGTTTTTTAGTAGTTGGCTATCGATAATGGCATTATTAAATGAATCTGTAATCACGTATGTTTTTAAAGAATAAAGTAGGTTATTTCTTTAATATATACTTTAGCATTCTTTTATTATAAACCACAATCTTGATGAGTGGTGAACTTATGTGTGTTTCATATAATTCTTGATATGATCGGATGGATTTTTACAAAGTATCAATCTAGTGTTTGCATGTTGGAATTATTAATTAAAACACGTATTAGGGTACAATCACTTAAATAAAGAGTTTATAGTGATATCATCACTTCTAGATATTTTAAGAAGATTGGTGATTAAACTGGCATCAATAATTTAATGGACTAGCTACCCATCAAATCTTAATATCAAAATGAGATATTGTGTATTAGTCACCATATAGAGTGAAGCAGGAGATCCAGAAGGAAAAATTAAAACAAGCACAAAACGGTAATTTTACCATTTATTGTACAGATGGCTATAATATGGTTCATAATATAGTTTACAATTGGACATCTAATTTGAAACATGTGTTTTCATAATATTTAGTAATTCAAGAGTTCAGCTAATTGTCTTTAGTGGAATGACATTTGGTTAATAAGCTGGATGAATTATAATGAGATTAAATTAATTTCGGAATTATTGGAGCATGAATTATAGAAGTCCAATTAAATTCCCCACTTGGCTTCTAGGAAAGGTTATTAAGCAAAGTAAGAAAAATAAATAGAGGTTATCGAAAAGAAAATAAAAAAGGAAATAACTGAATTAGATTCATAATAATAATACAAGAACAATTTAATTACGAGTTAGTTAAATTAGGTTTTAAGCTTATAATTAAATGTTGGGCTTACACTAATTAATTGTTGATTAGAATCCCAAAATAAACATTTAATATTGAGCTATATTTTGGTTTGATTAAATGGATAACTACACATTTAGCATTAAATTGCTAAATATAAGGTGGATTTTTATCATGCTTCATCATCATTAAATGGTTTAATGGTGTCCTTATTAAATGATTTAATGGTTGTCATTTAATGTTGGCATGCAGAAAAACATATAAACCTTTTAACATTCATTTGATTAAAGAAGGAAGTAGTGCATTTGTTGCTCTCTCTTCCTTCTTTCATCATTTAACCAAAAATGAGAGTGTCTTATTTTTGTTTCATCTAGCCATATTAAACAAATTCATTGGCCTCTCTTTCATTTTGATTAAAAGAATGAAGTGGTTTATTGGTTGTTTAGACTCCCCCTCCTTTCTTTCATGATTTAGCCGAAATTAGGAATGGGATTGTCTCATTTTGGTTCTTTCAACTAGTTGATTAAAAAAGGAAAACCTCTATAATATTTCTTCTCCTTTCCCACCAAAGGATCTTATTAACCAAGTTGTCCAAGGAGAACAAGTGGTAACTTGGATTGGTTGAGGATACAATAGCGAGGAGAGGATACAATAGTGAGGAGTCAAAGCTGTAGCAAAGGAGTCGGTAAAATTTTGATTATGTTCTTATGTTATTTATTTTTCTAATACCGTATCATGTATGGATTAAAACATGTTGATTTGGTTATCATGCTCCCATTGCGTTTTGATTTCGAAAAAAGTTTCTGAAATCTACCTTTTAGCCAAATTTGTTTTTCAATCCAACAATTTGTATCAGAATCCTTTTATTATGCATGATTTGGTTCTTATATGTTGCATGGGTTGGCAATTATATTTATGAATATTATACATTTTTTGTGATAGAAATATATATGACGTTTTGGTTGTCTATAGAATATAGATTTACCTTGTAAGTTTTCTTCATTTGGCTTGTAACAAGGAGGGTAGCCTTTCCTCGCCGTGTTTCCTCCTTGTCTTCATTTTTCTGCTTCTTTGATTTTGTAATGTACAAATTTATGTAATATTGAATATAAAGCAGCCATGGATCGAAGGAAACAAAGGTAATGATTCCGGTTGATGATATGGTGTAATGGCAATTTTGGTTTTATGAGTTTTTCAAATGCTGGAATTTGTGTTTCTCTTGACAACTTCAACTTTGTGAGTTTTACAAGTGCTTTTTTTCGTTTTCCTATTGACAAATTTCTGTTTTATGAAAAACAAAAAGTGTTATAAAATAAATGCCATTACACATTTTTACCGAATGGGCCGGGTCATATGAGCGAAGAGTTCGAAGCGGAAGATCCAAGTCTAAGAAATTTTTTTTATAGGCCAAAAAGCCTTGTAATTATGTATGTTCTATGATGGACAATCGAAAGTATTATAATTCAAAAGATGAATGGATGGATTGATGCTAATAATATGCGATATTATATGAATGTATGTCATTTAGAATAATTGTCAACCTTAGGCTTTGTCATGCATTCATTATATATGAGATATATAACGAAACAATATAAGATGGTTAACAAATTGCATCTAGATAAGATGGTATTTATTAAAACTTAAAGAACAAAAAGATTGAGTGGGAGATGATGCTCATGTAAGAGTCCACGGTCGAAATAATAATACCAAAAAATTTAATTAAGAGTTAATTAAATTAGGTTTTAAGCCTAGGATTAAATGTTGGGCTTACACTAATCAATTGTTAATTAGAAGCCCAAAATAAACATTTAATATTGGGCTAGATTTTGGTTTGATTTGATTAATTAGATTAATTAAATTGAAACAATATTTGTAAAGACAAAAGGAGGGCAAAACTGAAATCTACAATGATGTAGATTTTGATTTTATATACCTAAATGGATAACTACACATTTAACATTGAATTGCTAAATATAAGGTGGGTTTTTATCATGCTTCATCATCATTAAATGGTTTAATGGTTTCCTCATTAAATGGTTTAATGGTCTTATCATTAAAAGGTTTAAAGGCTGTCATTTAATGTTGGCATGTAGAAAAATGTATAAACCTTTTAGCATTCATTTGATTAGAGAAGGAAGTAGGGCATTTGTGGCTCTCTCTCCCTTCTTTCATCATTTAACCGAAAATAAGAGTGTTTTATTTTTGTTTTTTATCTTTTCATCTAGCCATATTAAACAAATGAGAATGTCTCATTTATTGTCCTCTCTTGATTAAAAGAATGAAGTGGTGCATTTGGTTGCACTTACTCCCCCTTCTTTCTTTCATGATCTAGTCGAAATTAGGAATGAGAGGGTCTCATTTTAGTTCTTTCAACTAGTTGATCACCAAAGGAAAACCTCTACAATATTTCTTCTCCTTTCCTACCAAAGGATCTTGTTAACCAAGTTATCCAAGGAGAACAAGTGGTAGATCGGATTAGTTGAGGATGTAATAACAAGGAGAGGATACAATAGCGAGGAGTCAAAGTTGTAGCAAAGGAGTTGGTAAAATTTCGATCATGTTCTTATGTTATTTATTTTTCTATTACTGTATCATGTATGGATTAAAATATATTGATTTGGTTATCATGCTTCCACTGCATTTTGATTTTGAAAAAAGTTTTTAAAATCTACCGTTTAGTCAAATCTAGTATGATATTGTTTTTCGATCCAACAATTGTTATCAGACCCATTTTATTATTTGTGATTCGGTTCCTATATGTTGCATGGGTTGGAAATTATATTTATGTATGCTATATATTTTTTTGTGATAGAAATTTATATGGTATATGTTTTGCTCTTTTGGTTATCCATAGAATGTAGATTTACCTTATAAGTTTTCTTTGTTTGGTTTGTAACAAGAAGTGGCCATAGATCAAAGAAAATAATAGGTAATGGTTTTGGTTTATGATTTGATGTAACGACAGTTTCGATTTTATGAGTTTTTCAGGTGCTGGAATTTTATGTTTCTCTTGACAACTTCGATTTTGTGAGTTTAACAAGTGCGGTTTTTTAATTTTCCTATTGAAAAAATTCAATTTTATGAAAAACAAAAAGTGATGTAAAATAAATGCCATTACACATTTTTACCAAATGGGCGAGGTCATGTGAGCGAAAAGATCCAAGTTTAAGAAATCTTTTTATAAGCCAAAAAACCTTGTAATTATTTATGTTCTAGGATGGACAATCAAAATTAGTTTTATAATTCATAAGATGAATGGAAGGATGGATACGAATAATATGGGATATTATATGAATGTATTTCATTTAGAATAATTGTCAACCTTAGGCTTTACCACGCATTCATTATTTATAAGATATATAATGAAACAGTATAGGACGGTTAATAAATTGCATCTAAACAAGATGTATTTATTAAAATTTAAAGATTAAAAACATGGAGAGGGAGAGGATGCTCATATGAGAGTCCACGGTCTTCATATGATGGCCCATTTGCATATGGTGAAGTGTTACTCCCCACTGGAGAACATGAATCCTAGATCTTGCATGGTTTAGGTCTCCTAAAGGATAAGTCAACTCATTGGTAGCAAATCTGACCTCCCACCAAGGCATAGTTTACAAGTACCTTTAGTGGATGAATCAAATGGTTACACATTCAACATATTTTATCAATAACATACCCACCGTAGCTCTGTTGATAAATGTATGGACCAAATTATGGCGCTTCCTAAAAAGTTAGGCATGAAGACACTTGGTAGCTTTTTCAATGAGAGAGTCCCATTTTTTTAATGGATAAGATAGCTCATCATTAGTTAGTTCGTTATAGATAAGAAAAATAACCGTCGTATAAAGATTTATTTTTTTAAGTTTTGTTAAATCTATCATCATGCATACATGCATCATGATTTTATACAAAGTTCCAATATTTTTTATTTTTATTCTTTAATAATTTCTATTTTCAGACACAATCACCATAATATGAATCCACTTACAATGTTGACTAATAAAAAATTGGAAAATGGAGAGAAATTTAATGAACAAAAACGTAACCTCAAAATTGTTCTCTAATATGAATGAATTTCATGGGTATTAACGGACAATGAGCTTGCACCTCCAGGTGACAAGTCAAATTATGAGCAAGTCCAACAACATGAGCGATGGAAAAATATTGATAAGACTACCAACTGTTATATCCTGACTTTTGTCAGCGCAATGATGCCAAAGCAACTTGCAGGCATGAAAAATGCTAGTGTAATGGTCCTATTGGATCGGAAAAAGAAAACATGCTTTGTTTTAAAAAAAGGTATATTTCAAAACTTTTAAGAAATCATTACTTGCAGCGGAAGCAACAAATCCAAATCAACATGTCAATCCATACATGATA
>JANTPM010000245.1:5421797-5432173 GCA_025434745.1 Erythroxylum divaricatum
ATATAATATATTGTACTTTGTATATTGTTTAGTATACTTTAAATATTATTTAGCATAAATAATTTTATTATAAAATAAAATATGGTTAAATTTAATAAAAGTGTTTTTTATTTTTATATTGCCAAAAGTCTACTGTATGAAGCTCTTTTAAAAATCTATTTTTTTAATTAACAGCAAACCGTCAACTGGCTTTTTAAAAAAACTCTTCTCAAAAAAGCTTTACTGACAAAAGCTCTACTGACAAAAGCTCTATCGATATAAGTTCATCCAAACAAGCACTAAGTGCTTATTCGCGGAGTTGGTACTAAGGCATCATAGGTCGTAGAGATGTCTTGTGCTGATAAGCAAGAATCGAAGCATTACTAAAATATCCAATATCTTGGGGATATCTTATGTTTATGGCTAAGTACTTAAGTGGTCATATTAGTTCAAGAGATTGAAGTATCTATATTTATATTTACACATCTAATTATGTTTTCACTTAGCGAGTGATTACGATGAGTAGATAGGAGTTGACAAATTATTGAATTTAATCTTAATAAGTTAAGCAACTCCCAGTTAATTCAATTAATAAAGAGGTAAATCATAAATGTTAATAATAAATATAATATTAGTTTAATAATTAATAATAATAAGATCAGAGACATTTATTGAGCCTTTGGGCTGATTTACTGATACTTGTGTAATTTAGTATTATTAGTATATTTTATTATTTGACTATTTTCACTAAATATTAAATTATTTAATTCTAAGTGTACGGTAATGTTTAACAAGTAGGCTAAATTATGGTTTAAGAATTTTGAGCTGTTATAGTTCAAGTCCTTAGTCAAACTTCAAGCCCATTGGCCCATTGTGTTTTTCTTATGGAAAGCATAAGACAAATCGTAAGCTCCTTACCCCCAGTCGTCGACAGATGACTTCGATCTCACTATTGAGGAAAGCAAGATAGATTTCAACATGAACGGTGATAGTTTCACTTTTGAGAAAGGCAGGGGATCTTCAAATAGAGTTAGGGAAAGGTTTGATAGAGTTTTGTCTAACAATTTGTGGGTTAATCTGTTCTGTGGTTTTTCAATTTCAAAATGTGGTGAATACATCTTTTGATCAATAACTGGTTATTAGCAATTTCTAATGCTCACAAGATGTTTATCAGAAAGCCATGGAGGCTTTGCTTTGAGGATGCTCGGCCACGTGAACCGCGTCGTGAAGAAGTGATGCGGCAAAACTGGCAACACGTAATTGCTTACTTTTACATTATGTATGGTTGCTGTCTTATATATGCGGAGACGGAATAGAACAAAAATTTAAAGATGGAGCATAACAAAAATTAGAGACAGTGTTATTAGCTATGTTAAGGATAGGCTATAAAGCATCAAAAGAAGAATGAATTGGTTTTTTTTTTTTTCAAATTCTTTTGACAAGGGAACATTCTGCTCATTCATCACTAAATATGGAAATTTGATTTTATTAAGTTCAAAGACAATATCCATCGGTGAGACTCCGGAATGAGGAATGACCTCAGGCCCAAACCGAAAAGTTAGGTGACGGCATCCCTAAATTTGAAGATCAGTTAGGCCAGACAAGACCCACACTCAAAACCCATTGGCCAGGACTTTAAAATCCTAATGAAAACAGCAAATTACATTATATGAGCAGAGAGACAGACAGGACAAGACAGTCCAACAATGTCAAGATGTTGCTAAGATTTTGTTCGCAGCTCCTCAGGACTAACAGCATCGGTGCTGAAAAAAGAGGCAAAAAGGAAACAGAGGTTGTACATGATAATAATGACACTGTTCACTTAGTCATCATCTCTCTCTCATTTTTCTTTCTACTTTCTTTTCTTTTTCTCCTTCCTCCCCCTTTACGACTACGACTTCTCTTTATTTGACTATTAAGTCACCATTCCTCTCCTCAAGGAGTGGAAGTGAAAAACAGGGAGACAAGGGACATAGATGTGTAGTTTACTTTGCAAGTAATAGTAACATTCCGCTGGCTTTGGGATTTTTTGATTAAAGGTGGGATTTTTTTTTTTTTTTGGTCAAGATGGATTATCGTCACGAAGTGGCAATGTAATAGGGTTCCCAGAACAGGAATGTCCTCCTTAGCTCCTTGCAGAAAGGAACTAAATAATCTCCATTATTGCCTCTCAACACTACCATTTCTTGTTGATCATTGCCCATTAAAGTCTTGGAGACGATGAGCTTGTTGTTGTTGTAGTTGTAATTGTTGATGTTCACTGCTATTGATGATGGCTTCCTGGCAGTTGGATTAAGAACTCTTGCTGTTCCTGCTATGGCCTTAGGCTTCCAATAATACTCATAAGTATTAAAGGACTCAGCTGCTGTGTTTCCGGTGGCTGTCACCGCTGTTTTTTGCGGAGATAATACCATCCTAGCCACAGGAGGCCTTGGTGGGAGTGACTGTGTAAGTGGGGCCATTGGTTTCACTGCCACAACTTCCTCTTCCTCATCTTCTTCCTCAAATTTGACTGGTTTGTTGAACTTTTCAGGCCATGTTGGGTTTCTCTTAGTTAAAACCATGGATTTACTCATCATCAACTTTTGAACACTCAAAACTCCACTTGACAAATTTGGTGCTAATTCCATCACAAACCTCATTTCCTCCACTGCTCCACCTCCTTCTCCGTCATTTTCAACTTCCTCGTCTTGCTCTGTTTCCTCTTCCTCTATGAGCTTAGCCTTCTCTTCATCTTCTTTCTCCTCTTCACAATTATCAGGTTCTGATTCGAACTGGTCCACTTCATTACTGTTGGCTTTACTACTCTTTGGTTCTACTTCTTCTTCTTCTTCATCATCATCATCTTCTTCTTCTTCTTCGTCCAACATGTTGATGAAAGTGAGGACAAGCCTACCGTCTTGTCTCTGGGCACAGAAGTTTTTCTGTGAAGGAACAGACACCGCTTCCAGAACCAATCTTCCATTGTCACGACGAGACCTCATGTGCACAGAGGCACCATCACGACTAGAGAGTGAGGGAATTGGTGGAGGGAATGCCTTCGGTGGCGATTTTTTGCTGCTAGCTGCTGCCAGATTGTACTTTGCAACTTTCTCTTCTTCTTGTTGTTCTTTGTCGTCCTCTGCATCACCCGTTTCCGACGGCGGGTAGGAAGAGAACCCATCAGAGCCAGTCTCAGATCCAAGACTTTCGGTGCAAATTTCCAAGCTTTTAGCGCTTAAACAACTTGCTGATCTCTTAACCAAAGGGTGGACATAAGGAGGTGGCACGTTCTTGGGGTCCTCTTGTGACTTCTGTGACAGAATTGAGCTCCAAGTATCCAGTTGTCCAGGATTCTCTGCCTCGTTCTTGTTATCTTCTAGGATTGCGCCCCAAATATCTGATTGGGGCTGGTGGATTTCTTCATAATAATCTTCTCCTTCCGATGATGATGATGATGATGATGATGATACTGAAGAAGAGTCGGTGATGGAAATGAGTTGTTGAGAAGATGCAGTTTTCTTGAGAGTAGAGAGCTCCTGTTGGGATAGCCATTTTTTGGAGGACATATCAGCAGAGAGCGTCCTCCTAAGAGAAGAGGGACATTTAATTGTATCACAATTAGAGCCAGTAATGAAAAGCGTGCCCTGATTCTTGCTCATCATCATGACTTGTTCACCGAGAGATGAAGACAAGCCAAAGGTCTCGACAAGGGATGACATATCAAGCAACTTGGTTCTTCTTTAGCTGCAAAGCAGACAAAGAAAATGAGAAATTTTGAAACAAAAAGAAAAAAAAAACCCAATCTTTGATTGATAAACAACACAGAAACAGAAGATAAGAGGCCAGCAAGCGTGTGATACATGGGTAGATTCTAGGGATGGGATTATGATAATTACCTTAAAGAAGGAGAAAGCAACAGTAGCATCCAACAGTGAGTTGGGTGCGAGTTGTTGCTGCCTGAAGAAAAACACTCTGATGAGCAGAGTGTGTGTGTTGAAATAGAAGAGATGATGTTGGATTTGTAGCAACCAGCCAGAGGAGTGGCTGTGGCTGTGGCTGTGGATGTGGCTTATGGGTGTGTGCTATAAGAACGAAGAGGGGAGGAGCGACGGTATTTGTAGGAGACCCCCCAAGGGGTTTTGGCATCGTGCTCAATGGCCCCACATTGAAAAGACCTGCTTCCTTTTTTTTTAATTTCTCTTATCTGAGTCTGCTAATACAGGAGATTATTTAAGAGGATGTAAGTTTTTAAGTTCTTTTTGGCTTCTAAGTTCTAGCAGCCTGCAGTGCACTTGCTCTTCACCTGCGTTAATTGTACAAAAAGCTACACATATTCCTATCAATAGGGCCTTATGGTGGCTCAGCTCAATTGGTCAACACTAAAAGACCCTTTTAAGAATCTCCACATTTAAGACGCTGCAAATATCATAATTCATTTATTTTTTAAAATAACTAATTAAAAAGAGACATTAGGATATGAAAAAAATTAGGTAAATTAAATTTTTTAATCTAATTTAAATTAGTGAATAATTAAATAATTTATAAATTATTAGATCAATATATACTTACAAATAACGGCTATAGTTTCTATCACCATTAAAAAAAAATATGCATCAAATGATTATTTGGTATGTAAAAGAAACATCATTTATGTCACAATGATTATTTATAAAATGACAATATAGTTAAAATTAAACGTGACATGATTACTTCTCAACTATAAATACCTTAAATTACAAATTTGCAGGGCGGAGACATAGTTAAGTTAACAATTATTATATGATGTCAAAGTCGTTTAAGGACAGTTGTTGCAATGTTGTTTGTGTTGCAGTTAAGAAAAGGAATTCTTAAGCCATGCATGCTCCCATTTCCATGGACCTATATGTTCAATCAATTAAAGTATCCATACAAAGTGTAGCCGTCACCTCAAAAGGTATTGGGGTTATTGTCGGCTATATCATCTTACTTATGCGTAGCCTAAACGAGGGCTCCAGAGATAGCCAAGATTTTTAGAATAATCTCTGTATATCCACACGTAACATTGGGGTAACTGTTATGGGCCATAAATGTCTTAATTTGGAATTATGTATGAAGAAATGTTTTAAAGGCCACGTCAGTGATTGAATTGGAGAAGCAACTGATTCAAGAATCAATGATTCAACTGAAATTCAACCGTGATCGAACTGGTAACTAATAAATATATAAATTTTTATTATATATATTATAATTTTTAAACATACTATTTAATTATTTATTTATCTGATTATAAACTTAACTTAAACCTTCAAACTTCAAAATATACAATTTAAAAAAAAGTTTACCAAATACAACCCAAAATAAGATAACAAAGTTCAATAGTCATATTTCATCAAAAAGATTAGAAAAAGATCACTAATCATGATATTCATTCAAATTAAAATCGCCAAAATTAAAGCATTTTAAATGGACTGGTCGGTTCTTTTTTTCACCAATTCAACAGTTTTTACCAGTCCCACCATAAAATGAACGGGTTAATCACTAACCAAAAATACTAAGTAAATCGGATCGTTTCATGCTTCAGATCATCTGTTCTCTGATCCGACCGATCGATTCGGTCCGATTTTTAAAACACTGGTATGAAGTTTTTGTTATTAGGACTCTCTCAATTGAGCCTGTCGTATAAAACTTATTTATTGTGGAGTACCCGTTGACATGATTTGCAGGCTGTTGTATCAATTTAGAGATTTACCCAATGTGTATCCAAAAGGCGACTACAGATGTCTCCGTTTAAAAAAAATCTTGAAAATTCTAACACCATGATAATGCAAATGTTTGGAGAATTCTCTATTGATTTGGTTTCTATTAAATTACTCAACTAAACATTTAATTATATTTAAGTACGGGTGAAGAACAAATATTTTAGAAGGAAACATATTTCATTATTAATTTTATTTTAAATCAATGCTTAGTTTTAGATTAATATAATTAGAATTCGATTTTAAATATTTAAACTAAATTATGAAATTCAGTTGAACAAAGAGATGTTTAGTTATTCAATTGAATATATTCCCAAGTGAAACAAGCATTTTTCAAGAGTTTTTTTTTAATTGTGTGAAACTTATTGACATATTTTACAACTATTTTAAGAACTAAAATATATTATAAGCATTCACTTTCACAATTATTTTGTTGATTTTATTGACCCCAATATTAAGTTAACATGGCACGTCTCAAATACAAATACTAATAATCACCTAACCTAGGGAGCAAAACCTAACATAAGGAGCAAAGATTAGAACTTTAACAAATTTGTTAAGAAGAAACAAATGTGAAAAGTTTTCTTTTTACACCAAATCATCGAACAATCAGCTATATGCATCAATTTATCGTTAAAAAAAGCTGCAATATTTCATTATAACAAGTGGAACAAAACCAATTGCAATGGAAATAAATAACCATTCATAAGATTATACCGATCTAAGCCTTACCATATGTTGAAGTGAAAGAATAGAAGAAGATCTTCGAAAATGAAACCATAAGATCCAGAAGCATAAAAATTCAAGGTTGACATAAACCCAACAATATCAAATACAAAAGAGATCAAAATGAAAGCATTCAACCTTAAATCACACAAAGAAGCTAATATTAAAAAAATGCATAAAGAACAGAAATATCAGAAAACACAAAACTCAAGAAACATCATAGTAAAAGAGATTGCTTAATCAAAAAACATACCTAAAAATAGGAGTGAATGTCGTTGTTTATCCGGTGAATCGATGATCACTGGGCGTTTGTAAAAACTAAATAATTAAATAAAAAGAGCGATAAGGTAAGGTACATACAGGGACATGGGACTCTCTGGCATTTCTCTTAGTGGCAGTAGCAGAGAAAACGGTGTAGACAACCCCTAAGCTGGCACACTATTCGCCTAGTCATATTTAAGAAAATATTGGTATAGTTCTCTTTTCCAGCTTGGCTTTTGAAACCAAAAAGAGCTGGGAACTCTACTTCAGACACTCAAAACAGAATCAAGGATTAGCAAAAGACCATCTGGATCAGAAACAACTTTGTACTAAAACAAACTGTTGTTGCCTTCTAAGCAGCAACTTGAAATAGCTGTTCTCTTCTTGAATCAAAAGAAATATGAATACTCTAGATACCAGACCAAATCTGGCTAAAGAAATACCAGTTATTGTGAATATCAAACGAAGAAAACCGGCAAGAAACAAATGACAAAACACAAAAGAAATCAACTTTATCACCGCCTATCTTATGCATAAATCTATACAAATAACGACCAGATCTACCAAAAATGATCGAAACCTTAAGGCAAAGGAGCATTTAGAGAACTTAGAAGATCAACAGAAGAAAGAAAATAACAGAGAAACAACAAAGCGAGTGACAGCAATAGTAAGCAAAGAAAATAGGACAAAAAATCACAGATCCAAGCAAAATGAGACCATAAATCGTCAAGGAACAATCTTAAACATCGCAAACTGAAACAAAACCATGTTGGAAATGGAAATAGAGAAACACATTGCCACAAATATAATGAGAAATAACCAAAACCTAGAAGACAGAATGAAAAAATTGTCAAGGAACAATCTTAAAGATTGCAAACTAAAACAAAACCATGTTGGAAATGGAAATAGAGAATCGCACTGTCACGAATATAATGAGAAATATCCAAAACCCAGAAGAGAGAATGAAAAACAGGCAGATCTAAAACCATTCAAAAAGAGAGAGAACACACTCTCTTCGCTTCACTCCTTAACTCCCAACAAACTCAGATACCCAAAATCTCCAGGACACCAAACTTCTTTCAATTCGGCTTCAGTCTTACAAAGATACTTCCTCTGAGAGAAGTGGCGACTATTTCCTTATTTTCTGTCTATATGTGTGTAGAAAAGGATATGCTGTATGGAGAAAAAATTAAAACAAAAACACTATTGTAGGAGGAGAGCAACTCCACCATCTGATGATAAAAAGTCAATGCTTTATAGCAGACTAAGTTGCAAATAACAGAAAGTGGAGGGACTAGTTAAGCTAATTATTTTGGGCACAAAGCAAGATTTTGGAAAATTTTGACCATAATCACATCTAGCTTAAGAGAAATGATCTTCATGGATGTCCCCAAGACCCGTGAAAAGATCTACCAAAATGCATTACATCATTTTCTCACACAACCTTCAGTCTCTTTACCTGAACTCCAGAAGTGGGAATTCAATCATATAACACATAAATTCATATACTTACAAAATTCATATCACTTCGTCAATTCAACATGTTGAGTCACATACATTTCATATTCACTTAAATCATATTTCACATTTAGAAATCATTCAAATATTTCAAATATTTAAATCATACATATGAGATGCATATGTAATGCTCATGAG
Organism: Erythroxylum divaricatum; assembly: GCA_025434745.1. Lineage (NCBI taxonomy): Eukaryota > Viridiplantae > Streptophyta > Magnoliopsida > Malpighiales > Erythroxylaceae > Erythroxylum > Erythroxylum divaricatum. The sequence continues at coordinate 5,430,137 of JANTPM010000245.1, forward strand.
ACTCACTTTCAATTGTTATTGTTGTGATCGAGTACCTATTTACTGGCCCATATCCTTTATGGATACCTAGATTATTTTAGATATTATCCCATATCCCTTTGTGGATACCAGGCACATTAACAACTGAGCCTATGGCTCTTGTGTATATTTCAAGATTTAAGCTCTTTTTCACTTTCTAAGTTTTAAGCTTTTTTTTTGTGGCTACTCTGGTTACAATAGCCTTTATGTTGTTATGCATTTATGTAATAAAGTGCATCACATTTATATATTCTATCAGTCACTTGATTTCCATTTCACATTCACATTCACTTTTATCTTTGGATCATGGTCTGACATTTAACAATACTGTTGAGTATCACTTATTCATTCAAATTCACATTCAAAGAGCACTTCCAATGATTTTTTACATGCATCAAATGCCTCGAACATTTATTTTTTGAAATTAACACATTCATATTAATTATATAAGTAATAATTCAATACAGAAATTTAAAACAGAACAAACAATGAAAATGAGACCATCTAGGTCGACTCACATTACACTCCAAATTAGCGTTTACTTTCTTAGTTCGGAAATATCTGGATGCGGATGTTCTATCCTTTATATCAACATTACACAATACACATATTTCACACACATTATTAATTGCACAATCACATAAACATTCAATTATACATTTATGTATAGGTGTAATGTATAATGCATGCTCAATTTGACTATTCTGGGTATGTTTCCTTAATCACGTCTTTTGATCATTCAAACCTTATTATTTGTATGTGTGTAGCTTATTCTTAGGTTTACACCTCAAGGACACTTGATTATTCTAATATCATAATTCAATTACTCATCATTACTTTTCTAGCATTATTTGCTCTCATAATATCCAATTCTCATTCACCTTTACTTAACACATATTACTCAGCTCCTTTGAATCATAACTATAATCATATGAACATCTTCCTTGTCATTATACTCATTCCTTTGGTACTTTGATATCAACAATTTATTCACTAAATTATAACATCATCAATCATTCATTTTAGTTTTTCTCAAAATAGATTTTTTGGACAATTTTTCATGGCCATTTTGACAAGAAAAATGAGGTATTTAGGCAACACCTTCTTCTAAAAAATTGTTCCTCTAATTCTTAGGTTTCTAATGAACAAAACTTCATACAATTCGATTATGTATTCTACAAGTTATACAAAAAATACTTCAGATTATTCTCACACCATGATAGCACATTGCACTCAACTTTAAGCCAAAATTTGAAACTCTTAGAAACAAAATTACAATTCGATTCCTTCATAAAAATTGTAGCCATATGTCTCTAGTATAATCTTGATAAAAAATTATCCCATTTATATATCTACATATCAAGATATGGCCAAAATACAAATGTATATTCAGTGAAAAAATGCCATTTAACCTATTCCAGCACCTTTATCATTTTCATGCTAAACTCATCAATCAACCATTTATAAATCCTTTCCTAATGAATTTAAATGACCATGAAATTTTATGGAGAGGAATGAAAATGTGTAAGGAGTTTGTGGTTCAAATTTCGAGTCAATCAGAGATCCGGAGAAGAATTTATGGTCAAAAGAGTGAACGGTGTTTAAAACTATCAAAAAGGCATTGCATCTTCATTGTCATGATCATGCTTATACACGATCGTGCACTTCCTATTGATTTCTCTCTGTGTGCACGATCATGGAACTCCTCTGAGGTTTCCTCTCTGTCATGATCAAGTTTGAGCATGATTATGACAGACGAACTTGCTAAAATAAATGACTTTTTAGTATCACTATCACACTAATTCCTCCCACTTCAAGACACCATAATACCCTTTTTCATTAGCATCAAACTCATTTTAACTCATCTTTATAATACTCGAAGAGATCCACATTAATACACCAAGAAAAAAGAACCTACAACCCCTCCATTTATCTATCAAATTTTTCTGCACTTTTTCCTACACCATCTTTAATGATCATTCTAACTCAAATCATCTCAAAAATAACTTATGAAATATT
>JANTPM010000245.1:5441656-5452295 GCA_025434745.1 Erythroxylum divaricatum
TCTCCTCATCAAATAATAATCACCCCTTGCCTTCTACAACTGATCTTCTTCTTCAAGGTTTTTAATATCATCCAAACTACCTCTCTTTCTTTATTATTTATATCTCAATTTCTGTTATGAAGTTATTATGCGAACATCTTATTGTATATACTATATGTTGTGTTAAGCTTCTTCGAATTTTCAAAAGAACATAGATGAAAATGGAGAGGATGACAATGTCCTCATGTTCCATACACGATTAAGGAATTCAACAATATGTTTAGACCAACTCCAGCGCATCTCCAAAATGGAGAAAAAACACCATAATGGAGGAAAAATCAACTCCAATCTATCAACAAATTTTCCTCTATTTTGGAGAGATGCTAAAGTGCCACATTGGTAGTATCTTTGCTTTTTCTCTCACCCTTTTCTTTCTTTTTTCATTCATTCATTCTTTTTAATCTCTTATTCTTTATTTTGTTATTTAAACAATATTCCAATATTTTGATTATATGCTTATTTAAATAATTATAACTTTATAGTAATTTTAAGGTTTAGTCTCATGTTTATAAATATTTTCATTATATGTTTATAACTTTATAATTATTTACTTATGAATATAAATATTTAAATAAATAATTTAAAAATATCCATTAGAAAACATCAAATAAGTAAACTATAAATACATTGATATTAACAGTCGAATAACATAATAAATTACAAACAAAGACTAACTAAATTAAAAAACACACACATAAACATTAATAGTCAGTAGTAGAACTAAATTAATGAAAAGACAAGCAAAATATAACTAACTATTAATACAAAATCGAAAATTTTAATAAATTGTGCCATTTTTTGGTGTGATGAATATTCTGTGCCTTTTTTTATGTCAAAATGTTTTTTATTTAAGAAATTCAATAAAATTTGATGTTTGATATTACGTAATTATATTATCGTTTAATATATTTAAATAATACGAAATAGTGCAATATATCTCATATATTATTTCATTTAGCATTATCAAATAACAAATTATAATTTAATTGAAAATTTATTTTTTTATTATTTATTAACATAAAAATATAACAACAACAATATTGTGAATAAAAATGTCCACGAAAAAATAGAGTTAGGTTAATTTTATAAAATAATTTAATAATAAAAATGAAAGGCAAAAATAATATGCTAAGAATATATTTTTTTGGTGTGAAAAATAAAGTTGTAGGTTGGAGTACAAAATACTATAACATCTCCAAAATAGAGGAAACTCTGCTCTACTATGGAGGAATGAGTTGGAGATGCTCTTAAAATTTTGCAAAAATTTTACAATTTTTAGATAGTGCATTCTTTTTGTATGGACAAAGGTGTAATGCCATGTACGATAGACATAATTAAAGAATCATTTGTACTTATAGAGTTTAAATGCATTATCTATTTAAACAAAAATATGAAGGCAGATGAAAATATATGAAAAATTATATAAATGTCAATTATAATTAATCTTATAATTTTTAAGCATACATATCATTAAAATATTATCTTTCAACATTATTATTTGTATTAATACTATCAAACACAAAAATTCATCAAAATTCTTTAAAGAAAAATATAAGATATAAAAGCTTAACTTTTAAGATGAAATTGCGATTTTATCGTCAAAAGTCAACTTTTTGCGATGACTAATGAAAATTGTCACAAAGAGCTCGAACACGGGTGACGAATTCATTAAGACGTCGCTAAATGTTAATCCATTTGCGATGATTAGAGAAAATTGTCTTAAAATTTGTTTCACAACTAACTTCCAATTTGTTTCACAAAATATATGTGTAGAATATAACATACGATATAGCGGTGAGAGAAAGAAGTAGAACCACTATTTACAAAAGGATAGGAATATTGCTAAAAATTCCTTTGGTACTAAGAAAATCAATACATTACCAATTTGTCAAAGCTCAAAAATATCCATGGATAGACAATTATTCTTCTCATAAAGTTTTGTATTAATTCGCTCATCAAGGAAACATGTATTGAAAAGCAACATCTAGAAGGGCAGATTTGCTCCAAGGTGCAATATTCGAATCTCACAGTCTGCAGTGTGGGAGCAACATTCTTGAATCCATGTAGGCTTTGAGGGTGAGCTCCTTATAGATCGTGGGTTGTTCACCTCCTTCTTAGCGGGCCGCTGAGTACCTGATTTGCATCATCCAAGTTGTTTCGTCGGGTCGAGTGGTGGGAGACCCTTTGAGTTGGAGATTCAACCTTATTTGTTCCAAGCTAGCTTAGTTAGCCCCATTCTAGTCTATCTAACACATGTCACGTGCAAAATGGCATCTCAAAAGGCGAATAGACACATTTATGAACGGCAGGAAACTTCCTTCAATGTTGCCATTTGCTAAGCTTTTTCCCGTATAAACAAATGTCATAAAAAGTGAGACCAGGCATTAGGTAAAGTGAAAGAGAATATGGTTCTGTCACGTCCACTATGCTTTATGGTTATTTTATTTTGTTAATTACTAATTTTTCTATTTTTTTATTTTTTTTTCTTTGCATAACAAGCCAAGCAATACTGGCAGCGATTCCCACTTGCACTAGCGAAAGAAAATGGGCACAATTGGAGGTGTTGGATTGTCTAGTAGAGAGGCTCTCATCATCTTCTCACAATAAGAAAGTGGACAAACAATACATGTATGTTGGATATCTAGTAGGAGAGGCTAAGCTTACCTGTACAGTACATATGACACATATAGGTTAAGAAGAAGAAGAAACCAAACACGATAAAATATACATGATTCGCTGGTTTTGCTCAATCTGAGCCTCCCCATTTGGTACTCTAATGGCTTTTTCTTCCACTTGGAGTCTCTGCGACTTCTGTTATTCACCAAACAGGATTATCATGCAATGTATGTGGACCTACTATGACGACTTATTTTTTTTTAATTAATAATCAGCTCACCTTCACCTTCGCATCAATAATTTATTTAAAAGGATCTGAACGTAATGCGAGATCCTTCAAGAACGAAGCCATGGATGTTGAGCGAGCTTATCTCGGGGTAATCTCCCACATTAGGAAGCTTCTTAGCCTTTTCATTGATGCGAGGTAAATTTTTTTCTTTGTTGGTTCTTGTGAGTTTTACTAACTTTGTAGGTTGAAGTGCACACTCGAAGGTCCCACTAAGTCTCTCAAGGAGAAGGCTACAAAGGGGTGAAGAGTCAACTAGCTTAGTTACTCTCTTTACTTTAATAGTGGGTGTAATTCTGCTTGCGATTGTATCATCTTCTTGAGTTGTCATGGGAGGTCATCCTTGTAATGCAGGATAGCTCTTGTCTCTGTTTTAAGTTGTTATCGGCTGTTGCTTTGAATCTACGTTGTGTGTCCCTGAGGTACTTGTAAAAGACCGTTATGTACATATCTCGTTCTTATTAATTGATTTATTCTGAATTACCAAAAAAAAATTATTTAAAAGAATTGAAAGAAAAGAAGTAATAATTTGAGAAACAGGTATACACTATACAGACATTAGTTGAAGTTAAGGGTACAAGTCCCAACAAGCTTTCAGCTTCATCATGTACGAGTAGAAAGGGTGTTTTTATTAGGCCTTGAAACGGCTTATAATTTCACTTGGAATCTCTGTTCGCAACTTGCCTTGCATCTTGCAGTAAACAGACCTGCAGTTGTACATGTGAACGTACCACTTCCAAGAACATGAACTGGCTTCGTACTGCTCATTTTAAGTTAGATATGAATTTGGTCTTGTCACATGTTGGTCATTTTTTTAAGTGTTCGTTTTCTCGAGTATGTCACTCGTTATGTATGTATGATACAATTGATATTCATATGTAATTTGAAAAGGTAGAGAAAGATGTTTTAAAAATCGGTGCATTGTACAAATGTTTGTAGGATTTTTATCTAAACTAAAGATAGAGATTTTTGACATTTCTTCATGTTGAGTAATTAACCTTAACAGTAATTTTTTCCGGACTTATACAATTTTGTTTTAAACACTCATGCATAAAATGATTAAAGTTGCACAAGTAAAAAAAAAATTCAAAATATGTGCAAGCAAAAATATAATAGCTATGAACCCTATAGACCATCCCCAACGGGGTGGTGAATGGAAGACCTCAATTGGTTTAAAAAATCCCGCGACCTCTTGAGGTTATCTTGCACTTGAAATAAGTAGAAAAAAGAATAAATAACAATAGTCAATAAAAATTTTGCTAATATGTCAGATTTGGAAATGTTCAATAATATGCAGTCTTATTTTGAACTAGTAGAAATTTTGTTTTCAAATGACCCATATAAAAAGGAAAAAATAAATTTAATTAAGTAATTAATTAATTAAACAATTAAAATTAAAACATAAAAATTGCAAATTACAAATAAATAAATGGACGAACTAATCTAACTATTATTATTACAACAACAACAACTATCACTATTACTATTGTTATTATTACTATTATCACCAGTATTATTACTACTACTACTACTGTTATTATTACTATTATCACCAGTACTATTACTACTACTATAACAACAACAACTATTACTTCTACTAATACTAATATTACCACTGTTATTCTTGTTACTACTCAAACTACTACTAACACTGCTGCTGCTACTACTACTAATACTAATATTACTACTGTTATTGTTGTTACTACTACTACTACTACTAACACTATTACTGTTGTTGCTGCTACTATTACTGCTATTAACACTATTACTACTACTTCTAGCACTATTACTATTGTCACTGCTACTACTACTAATATCACCACCACCACCACCACCACCACCACTATTACTATGGCCACTACTACCATTATTATTACGATTATGACTACAATTACGACTAATATTACTACAACTACTCCTCCTCTTACTATTACTGTTATTACCACTACTATCACTACCAAACTTCTACTAATATTATAACAACAACAACCATTACTTACTACCACTACTATTACTACTATCATTACAACAACTGCTAGTATTATTATACTTGTTGCTGCTACTACTACTACTATTGTTACTGCTATTATTACTACTACTAAATCAAGCTGGAGAACAAAAACAAGCTTAGATTAAATCCTTAAGAGGTAAGTACTTACAAGTTTACGCTAACTATAAGAGGAAAGAGTTAAAAGACTAATAGGAACTACAGGGACCTCTTTACAAGTGATCCTTTATCTTAACCATAATTCATTAAAGTTTTCTATTGTGGGTCATGTTTTCAGGAAATTTCAACATTATCATATCATTCTTGATCATATCCTCCTAATTCCTTTTAGGCTTCCTTTTTTTTTTACAATCTCTAAATACGATTGGCTCGTATCTTTTCACTGGAGCGTTTGAATGTCTCCTCTTAATATGTACAAATCACCTAAATATTGTTTCTCTTAATTTGTCAATAATATTAACTACTTTTAATTTGTCTCTTATTATTATATTTCTGATCTTATCTCTTTTAATAAAGTTGTACATTCAATGAAGTATCCTTATCTCCGTCACCAAATTCATGAATAAAACAAAGTAAATGCCTGAAAATATGTAAGCATCCATTAAAACGAATTTCAAGTAGGCTAGTTTTGTTGGAGACACAACTAGATATAGCTTCATGGAAGGTGGATTCCCCGATCTTGTTCCACTAGAACGCAATAGAGCCATTCCCCAAAGGGGAAAAAAAGTATGTTCTTTTGATTAAAAGCTTGATAATGGAGAGCAACTTCAGTTGAATGAATGGTGCAGACAAAGGAAAAAGGTAAGTGGGAAATGCATTGCGTGATTTGTCACTTATTGGACCGCTATATATAATACAAAAGGCAAAGGGCATTGCTGTTGCATGCATGGCCTCCTTTCGGCTATTTTGGACCTTTTGGTCTTGCTTACATAAGCTGAAGATCTTTTATCAGATAGATAGTAGGATGCTAAATACACAATGATAGGAACAAGTCGGTCCAGAGCCTAAACTTTGGGAGATGAGGAGAGAAAGAAATAGGGTCTATCTCTGACCTCGGTCGGTTCAAATATAGTTTAATTTTTAGTATTTTTCCTAAAATTTGAAGGTTTTTAATTCAAAATTACACAAATAAAATTAGATAAAAGGGAATATTATTTTTTTATAATTAAAAATTAATTTCTAATTTTGTGATTCTTAAAAATGACATTTTCAAAATGAATTCTCTTAATATTTTATCATACAAATCATAGGAAATTTTTTTAAAAGATGGTCATCACTTTGAAGTGGGACATCCAAAGCTGTCGATATGACCACCACAAGGCTAAAGTTATTGGTGACACGTTTATGTTTAAAAACAAAATCATGATTTAATAATAAGACATTAATTGATGACAAACTCTTTAAATTAATGATCGAACAATAATAAGACTTCTTGACCAACGTACCATGGCAAAACATAGGTCAGGAGAAGAAACATTTGCTTTTTGGTAGGGACCCCGCAGATAATCAGAGCACAAACACATGACACTTTTGCATTTTTAATGCAAAAAATAGTTTAAAAAATATTTATTGAATTAGTTATAATATATTTTTAAAGTTTGACTTTTTCTTATAATTTTTATATTTTAAAAACTAACAATTAGTCATGAATTGTTGTTTAATTATCACATATTTTTGTTATATTTTATTAATTTTTTATTTATAATTTTAAAATATCATCATGTTCAAATTTTCATGTTATATCATTTTAAATTGAAAATAAATAACTAATAAAATAAAACAATAATAATTATTTAATAGTTAAAAACAATAAGAATTATTTATACTTTAGGAAGCCACATTTAGGACTATGAATGTCCATCAAACCTTCATACGTGTATCAAGCAATGTCCTATGGGATTGATTTTAAATGTAAACACAAAGCCTTAAAAACATTAAAATTTTAAAAAGAAAATCAATAAAACCCAATTTGAGGCCATGGATTCATATCACTTTTTCCTGTTACTCTATTCCTATTTTGTTTTATAAGCATCTATTTATTTATTTTTATGAGTCTCATTTATTAGATTTAGATTGATTTTAAATGTAAACACAAAACTTTAAAAACATTAAAATTTAATTTATTTTTAGTAAAACCCAATTTGAAGTTATGGATTCAAATTACTTATTCCCGTTACTTTTTTCCTATCTTATTTTATGAGCATCCGTTTATTCATTTATTTTTATGGGTCTTATTTAATGGATTGAGATTGATTTTAAATGTAAACACAAAACCTTAAAAACATTAAAATTTTAAAAGAAAATTAGTTAAACCTAGTTTGAGGTCGTGGATTTAGATCATTTGTTCCTGTACTTTATTCCTATCTTGTTTTATAAGAATTTATTTATTTATTTTATAATATAATAGATTGAGACTAATGAGAACGTAAGCTCATACCTCAATTCAAAGTTTCAGACCGGTTTCGAGTGGGTCCAACGCCCAAGCCTTTGGAAAATCTGGGCAGATTGGGTTGTCGATGTGACTTGATCCGGACAACAACAAGGTCACGGGTTTCCGGAAATTCCCGATCATGTCATGAAAACTTATTTTGACTGTTTTGGCATCTTATTACATGCACCCGGTAATTTTGTAGATGACCTGGATAAAGGTGTATTTAGATAATTTTTAAATTTTTTGATAAATATTTTAAAATTAAAATTTATAATTATTCATTAAAGCGTAACTTTTGGAAATACATTATATATATTATGTAAAATATTGTCGAGCAATAAAGCTTAGCTATCCAGTCAATGGACATCGGACACACACGAAAAAGCAAAACATGTCTTTGTTGGAACAAAATTCATCTTTATCTAAAAGTAATGGCTTTCCAAGTACGTCAGCAAGGTGGCCTTCCTTTTAGATATACTTTCCTATATGAATTAATAAGGAACTTTTTTAGTTTAAGTGAGACCGTAAATTTAAATTGTTCTCATATATGCAGCTATTTAAAATTTGGAGTTAGAATTTTGCTTTTTGTAAAAGATCTATCCAGTTTGAGTAAGAATTAATTTAAAAATTGATGATTTAAAAATACCTTTTTATAATTAAGACCTTCCTAAAATACAATGCAAGTAAAAAAAAATTCTCCAACCAAGAAAAATGAGAGAAGAGTTTTGAGAGTTCACTAAAGGAGAGGATTCTCCTCCTTTGCATAGCAAGCAGCCCTTTTTACTGAAACAACCATCTTTATCAGTATTCTCAATCTCCACGAGATCTCTCCCCATCATATCAAGTAAAGAATATTATTTGAGTATCCTCATCTATAAAAATATTTAAATTTTAATCTATAAATTGGTGCAAATTGTTTAAAATTTAGTAAAATAAAATTAGATTATCGCGGTGACTGTGGATCTGCCCGTTTTAGTCAGGCTCAAGCAGACCCACCGCGTAGGGGCTATTGGTAGCCAGCTGCATGCGGAGCAAGAATCAGAGTATATCCCTATTCCCTAATCATAGGAGCGGTGAGTTGCTTCCACGTAGTGAGTGAGTAAGGCAGGCTAGGTTAGGGCTAGGGTCGCTACTCGCTGCTCACTACATCGTTTTCGATTGGTGAATGGGTGATCGATCGAATTACGATTTATAGATACAGATCCTGTCTGCCTCAATTAATATTCCATTTCCGACGACCAGACTTCTGAGCGCTGGTCTGTTCCTTTCAAACTTTATCCTCCAGACTGTTTTCCAATCATGAATAATCTGATGCCCCTTTATCTCGTTGTCGGACCTCGTTTTTATGCATAAATATCAGTTTCCTGTGCATTTTTTGGCCGTTCAATGCCAAAACATGCAGTATTCCATAATACATTATCCGTAGTTTTTATTTTTAATTCAATTTTTTATGTAGAAAATGATCTCATATATAAAATCTAAAACGTGGTTAATCTCTTCCCTTGCTAATTAGTAGTTCAATAACTAAATCATAATTACACTTGACTCAAGAGGGTTATTTTTATTCATCTCAAAATAATTGCCAACAAAAAATTAAAAGTAAAATATTAATTTAGTAAATTTTGGTAGTCATTATTTATCTATTTAATAATTATTGTCGAATATAATTGTAGTGAATTATTGTGTTATTAAATTACATGTCTAGGAAATTTATGTTTATAAATATTAAATTTTAAGTGAGACCGTTTGTGACATCTTTAATCTTTTTTGCCAATTTACTTTGTGTGAATTTTCAATACAATCGGTCATATTCTATTTACCTGTACAATAGTGCTCGAAGTGCATTTGTTTTTGTCGGTAAAAATTAACAGAATTTTCGCAACACACGGGTTTTCGGCACATTAAGGTACCTAGAGCATAGGTGCTTACAATAACGGAGTTATTCTCTCAAGATTTAAAAAAATTAAATATTTTTTATTTTTAATATATATATAAATATACACACACAAGGACGAAGTTATTTAAAGTTCAGTAATGCATTGGGTCTCCTAAAATTTTAAAAAATTAAATATTTAGGTCTTTTTATCTTAAATTCTTGACTCCGTCACTGAGTGCTTAGCGACTAATTTATAAGGAATATTCTTCCTAGGGTTACACGTCTGTCTAATGGTTTCTCAATTAACAATAATTAAACGATTTCCGTACGTACATGGAATTTCAACCATGGAATGAAACTTTCATTCAAAAAGATAGTATTGCAAATGAAGAAAAAAAGCATTGAAGGCGTACAATTTACGTGATGCTTTTAAGCCTAAACAAGGGGGTGTGCTTTGTCCATAAAGACATCATATTCGGTTCCAGCCCATTGAGCTTAGTTTTAATCTTGTATTAGGATTTGAATATTCTCAACCCAACTTAATTTCATAATCATAATCAGAGAACAAATCTTTCATCGGATTTTTTGGCCACTTCCATCCCTAGTACCGTACCAATATTAACTCTAGCAATCTTCATCAAGTTTACCTTTCAGAAACGTTTGTTCTTGCGTTGCTGACGTTAGAGAACAATCTTACCACTTAAAAACGAACTTCATCACAGCTTCTTCTCAGTGCTTTCCAGCATAACTTAAAAACAGTGTTGAGCTTTCTCAGTGATGGAATGGAACATTCTTCACATAAGCATATCCTTGAGAAAAATGTATTGAAAGGTAAATGTTCAAGAGCAACAAATAGATTATTAGTGGTTTTCTAATAGTAATTAACATAAGAACATACACATGGGCTTGTCTCGATGGATGGGATGTGATGCAAGGGAAGTGAAGTGTTCATATGTATTAAGTTCCTGATGTGATGGAACACAACAGTAAACCCGAGGATATCGGTTGCTTTTTCCAAAGACTATGTTCCTTTTTGGATGTCGCAATTCCTTAAGTGTTAATCAACATGAATAATATTAATGTCCAAAAGGTCATGTTTATCCAAATTAAATAGATTGAACTCATAAGAAAAAAATGAATAAGTTTATACATAAAAAAAATTCAAACATTCAATGTCATGTAAGGCTAGAAAAAAGGCCGTAGCTCAACTCCATCTGATAATAATAGACTAATATTTATTTAATTAGATTTAAAAATAATTAATTTGTAATATATATAATTTCGTATTGAAAAAATAAAAAATTTATAAATAGATTTGAGTTTAAATTTATTTATTTCAATGTAATTAAATGTAAATTCAATTTTAAACATATAAAATTATTT
>JANTPM010000245.1:5458719-5487916 GCA_025434745.1 Erythroxylum divaricatum
AAATAGATTAAATAATATGCAAAATATAATATATTAATTATTATCTAATTTTAAACATATGAAACATAAATGAAAATATATCTAATCAAATATTTTATATGGATTATAATATAAGTAAAACTGATATAAAAATATATATTAAAACATATAAAAAGTTAAATAATATTATATAAATCTTAAAATAAAAGTAAAGATTTTTTTGTAGGTATTGTGGGAATTATGTGTGAAAATATAATGATAAAGATGACTAAAAAATAAATTCATTAATTGATGTGAAAAATTTATCAGAAAAATACTTTTTTGAAATACTCCAAACTTGAGTTTATCAAAAAGTTGTATTTTAGCTTTTATAAAAGTTATTTTTATAAAAAATACTTTTCAATTTTACAGTCAAACACTTATTTTTTAAAAAATAATTTTTACAATAAAAAAATTATTTTTTTACTGTCCAAAAGCTGAAACAAAGAGGCACCTAAGTCTTTTAAAGTTTCACTCTCCACAAGCTGAAACAAATATGCACTTTAGTCTTTTACTTTAACCACTTATCTCATGTGTGTATTTAGTCAAAGAACATTAGTTACTTAATTAAAGTAGTTAGTTAAATACCGTTGGAATTCATCCCTTAAAAGACCTTTCCTTTTTTACGAATTCAACGCTTAGTTAGTTTAAGGATGTAATAGGAAACCAGACGAACTTGTTGATTTCATCTCCACCCTCCCCGCATTGCTCTTCTTTTTCTTGGGATTGAAACAAACTTCACGTCGTATAATATAGAGAAAAGTATTAATTACTTTTATTAGCAAAGAAGTTGAGTACAAAGGCGAGTCTAGATTCATTCAATGTGGTGGCTTTTTATATACATAAAAAAACAACCATTTTATTAATAACTTAAGTGAAATTAAATCATAATTTATTCCCTCATAATTTTGTCTAACCGAAATGTGAGGATATTTAGGGTGGGCGATTCCACCGTTTGAGTGCAAAGAGAAAAGTATTAATTACGTGACAGACAGCCATGAAATGCGTGGGGCGGCCCTATAAGGCACATGGGATTGGCGTATCCTGGCACCAACCTCGCAGGCTTTCACGATCTAGGAGTGAAACGAATATAAAAAACTCCATTGATCATTAAGGGAAGGTCAAAGCCTACTTTAGACAGCCTGATTCGGCTTGAAGACTGCCATTCCGTTGTATAATAACGAGTCAAAACTAGAAATATTAATAATTTAGAACTGTTATTTGAATTGGATTAATGGTTTGGTTGTAAATCTTTGATTGGTCAATTAATTTATTAAAATAAAAAATTAAAGATTATTATTAAAATATTTATTAAAAAAAATAAAGTCAAAAGCCTAAACCTGGAAGAAGGTAGATGCATCACAACACCGCCTCTTACTGCAAGAGAGGCCAGACCAGACCTATCGTTCATTCATTGGCCAAAGCCTGAAAGACTTCCGTTTAGTATCTTTCTTTTTAATTTCCGCTTTCAAAATCTTGGAAAAATAATCTAGTTAATTCCATATCTCAATTTCCGTGTGTTGACTTACATCGGCAAGAACACCAGCTTGCACCATTCATATGCTCTTATCTCTACGTATAAAAAACCGGACCTTTCTTTCTCCTCCGCCCACAAAGTCCTTTCCTCTCAATGATCAACTCTCTTACGATTCCATGCTATGAACGACATATACTGATTCAAGAGAGTCCAGTCTTCTGCTTGTTAAGCAGTTTCTTAAACCTCCACAACTTTCATATTACAAGCTTTGGATCTTGTGTTATTGGAGTGTAGTTTGTTTCTTGAAAATGGAAGGAGTCGATGTTCCTTGTCATTTTCTTTGCCCGATTTCCCTGCAACTCATGAAAGATCCAGTTACTATGTCAACTGGCATTACCTACGACAGAGAGAGCATAGAGGAGTGGCTGTTTTCATGCAAGAACAAGACATGCCCCGTCACCAAACAAGTCTTGCACGATGAAGATCCGACTCCAAATCACACTCTTCGTCGCTTGATCCAATCATGGTGCACTTTAAATGCCTCCCTCGGAGTCGAGCCAATCCCAACCCCGAAAGCTCCTATTGACAAAACCCAGATCGTGAAACTCATTAGCGATGCTAAGAGATTTCCACATCTTCGGCTGAAATGCTTGAATCGTCTCAAGTCCATAACCCTTGAAAGTCACAGGAACAGAAGCTGTTTAGAGGCAGCTGGTGCAGTTGATTTCTTGGTTTCAATTATAAAGAACTCGAATGATAGCATCAGTTCACCTGAAGTGGCAGCCTTCGATGATGGGACGTCGTCAACGGATTTGACAAGATTAAGCGACGAGGCGTTGAGTACTCTTTATCATCTCAAAATCTCAGAAAGTCAAAACAAGGCACTCATTTCTAAAGATGGAGGCTTTGTTGAATCGTTACTACAAGTTCTTCAACATGGTAACTATCAATCTAGAGCATATTCAATAATGTTGTTGAAGTCATTATATGAAGTGGCCGATCCGATCCAGTTGGTAAGTGTTGGAAGAGAATTCTTCTTCGAAATAGTAAGTGTATTGCATGATCAGGTCTCGCGGCAAGCAACAAAGGCCGCATTGAAGCTGCTTGTGGAGATATGTCCATGGGGAAGAAATCGAGTCAAAGCTGTGGAATGTGGTGCGGTTTTCGTCTTAATCCAAATCCTCCTGGAAACATCGGAGAAGACAGAGTGTGAACTTACATTAACAGTTCTGGATCTGCTTTGCCGCTGTGCAGACGGGAGAGCGGAGTTGTTGCAGCATGAGGCTGGACTTGCTATAGTTTCAAAGAGAATACTTAGGGTTTCTGATGTGGCCAGTGATAGGGCAGTGAAAATCCTGTGCTCTGTCTGCAAATACTCAGCTTCTAACAGGGTTCTCCAAGAAATGTTGCAGGTTGGTGCTGTGGCCAAGTTGTGTTTGGTGTTGCTAGTGGATAGTAGGCTCAGGAGCAAGGAAAGAGCCAGAGACATCCTTAGGTTGCATACTAGGGCTTGGAGTAACTCTCCTTGTATTCCACTTCATTTGATGTCTTCTTATCCATCTTCCTAGTCAAACCCTAGCCATTTTTGGTGTATATAAGCAATGAGGGATATGGCTAATTTGACCATTAGTGGGATATGGAGATGTTGTCCAAGAACTGCAGTCTCCAATTTATGGGAATAAGTTTTTCACTTCCTTTGGATGCTTTTTGTCTGCAAATTATACACAAACTTTTGACACTAAATCCTACTTCTTGTTGTACCTTCGAGACATCCGATAAATTGGAAGAAGATTAGCATGCCTGCTCAAGGATGATACGCGCAAATCGAGAAATCTTATTGTTGCTGCTCGTTTGAATTTTCTTGGTGTCAAAGAACGGAACATGATCTTCTGTCTAATATCACAATATTTTATTTTATTCCATGAATCTCAGCTATTCATTTATGCGGGTCTCTCATTCATTTATTCGAAATCCACGCGGGATTCACATAAATAAATGACTGAGATTCATAGAACATAATAAGACACCATAAAATTAAACAAAAAAAATTTGAACTCATAAAAAAGTGTAATCTGTAATACATTTTCCGGAATCCATGAGACCAGAGAGCCATGTTAAGGTTGAAAATAATCTGAAACGACTGTTGCATCGTAGTGAGCATCCCTATTCAATTTCTTTTAAAATAATTAACTATCCAACAATAAATCGATCATAACTTCATTTAGCTTATGATCATTTAACTAATAATACCTTAACTTTTTCAAACTAAGCATTAATCTAACCAACTCTTTTATGTTATTGATGGGGTAATTTTGATATATATTGACTTTTAGATGTATCATAGACAGGTGGATGAAAATAATTCTCAAGAAATTTCTAAGTTACACAATACTTCTCTCTCTAATCGTTTGGATAGGCATCACATCATTTGTCATTTCGAATCTTATTAAAGATTAGCATTATCATCGTAATACTAATAGATGTTGACAGCATCACAGCAGTCCAGAAACTAGAATAACACGCGCTGCTTCCCAGCCGCCAACTCCTAATCCTATTTCCGAGTACTATGTTGCTAACCATTCACAGATTAATGATGACTAAGGTTCGTGATTGGACTTCGGGTCAAGTCTAGACGGCTACTAGTAGGTGATCAAATAAACATCAATTACAAAATGTGTTCTTTTTCCCAGTAATAAAAGATTCTGCCCTGCTTAGAAAAAGTTGAGGGAGGATCTCGCTACATCATTTTGAGCATTGAACATAATTAGATGAACAGAAGATAAAAAGTTGAGCTATATTTTAAGCAATTAAGCATTTATATACAGGATATGTTAACGAATTCCTTTTCACGTTTCCTTTTTGTGGGTTCAGCAAATCCTCGGCCCTCGGTGATGTGTTCTTAGGAGTCATCCTCATATGATGAAGAGAAACACAACTAGGAAATGAAAGAGAAATCACACGGTGGAAAAGAGTTCCATAGAAGCAGACCATCAACTTGAGCTTGGAATTTTAACTTCGTCAGAATCTCCCTTCAACTCAAATGCCTCCATGCTTTAGCCAATGCCAAACATCTTGTTTTTTCACCTGCAATCAGGTGCATCGTTGTCATATTCATAATCGAGGGCCAAGTGTAAGATACAGGAAGAGTACAATTCAATGCAACGTACCGTCTTTGTTGCCAAAAACATAACAATATTCATTCCTCAAGTTCCGATAGCACAAACCCATATAATCAACAAAAACATTATTTGCTTTAACTCGACGTTTGTAGTCAAAAGCATATGAACATTCTCCATTGATAGGTAAAAACTGCCTGGCTCTTCACTAAACTAAGCTTCAGTAGGCTCAAAACTACACTCCACTATCGAAAGAAAAGGAAACAAAGCAAAAGAGGAAAAGCAAGCGACGACAGAAATAAAAATGAGATTTTTGTCTAGTCATTCAGATAATGTGGAGATCTTTTGGTAAATAGGCTGCATCAATAGAAGAAAATAACGAGTTTGTCCAAGTGATATAAGCAGCCTTGTTGAAAGTTTCACAAACTTGGAAGTGGAAAAGTTAAAACTAGATAGCCACATAATGGACACCATTCTGACTGTAATATAACTGCCGTGAAGGCAGCACATACAAGTAGTTTCCAAATTTACAAAACAAAAATGTGCTCCAGGTGTCTAACTTCAGAAACATGCAAACAAGTAATTTCCAAATTTACAAAACTAAAACATGCTTCAGGTGTCTTAACTTCAGAACATGAATACCAACACAATCTGCTCATGTTAAATGTCCATCAAAAGAACCATAAGATTTTCCCCTAAGTAACAAAGAAAAGAAATAAAACCATAACATAGAAACATTGTATGTGATTTCTACACCTCATGTTCTCATTGAGAACAGTACAAAAAATCCTAAAACAGAAGTCACATTTAATATTAGATCCACCATTTTCCTCCCTCCGATGTCCTCCAAAAGAAAAAAAAAAACCTAAAAATGCAGCCAGAGAAAGAGAAAGAGAGAACAATCAAAATGGGATTTTTTTTTCATATGATGAAGCACGCAAATTGTCCATTTGTTTCAGTTAACATCATGGAGCAAAACCAATATATGAATGAAATCTGTGGATTAATATTGATAGTTTTCGGTTTTCACTAACAATTTGTTCCATAATGTGATGAATTCTCCAACTTATGAGCTAGAGAAATTTCAGATGGCACGGTTCCAGAGCCACCATATACTTTTTAACAACAGCCAAGTGTGAATAAGTCAACTGGTAGATGGAACAATATTTTAAAAAAAATCAATATCAATCCTTTTCTCTGCTAGAGAGCAAAGTGAATGAACGTAATTAGGGTTCTTTGCACAATAATAAAAACTAGCATTTTGTTGGGATTTATCTTTGCAAGTATAAACTTACTTTGGTCTATCGGTCAAAGTAACCAGAGCTCTAAGTAGACCAGGGCTGATCTTATCAGCAAGGGCACCTTTTTCTGAAATCAAAAAGGACTTCTCCTTTACATAGCTTTGCAGTTTCTTCGCTTCATAATCAAGTCTTTCTTGATCTGCATTACAGAGATCATCATACCAAATTGTCATAAATTTCTCATAAAAATCTATCTTTCATTAGTCTGCTAAGCTTTAGAGTGTACTTAAAAATTTAATATTATTTTTAGAAGTAATAGTAAGCATATACGCAGCAACGTCCAGCTCTGAATCAACATTGGCAAAAGCTCAACTACTCAGCAAGCTACTCGCAGTTTCTATAATTCAAGGCAACATCTCAACTACTCAACAAGCTACTCGCAGTTTCTATAATTCAAGAGTTTCAATTGGTAGTTGAAAAGCTTAACTATCGCAATCGTAAATAAGAAGTCAAAAAAAAAAAAAAACCTGTCTCCAAGATGGTATGAGCTGCATGAAATGGAACACCTGCAAAAACATCAGTTCCAGGAAACATCATCCATGTGCGTTCGTCGGAGTCATGATTGCCACAGGTTGCACAAACCTCCTTCACCAAGGGGTTAGCCCCAGGCCTTCCAACCTCCTTCATTATCGATTCAAAAGGTGCAGGAACACTAGTTTTTGTGGTCCGAGCCATCTTCCGTAGTGCAGTAAGTGCTTCCCTATTTCCATTTCTTACTTTATCATTTTCAACTACCTGCAGTCCTACTGCTAGAAGTCAATGACAACCCAGGTTGCAGTCGATGAAACTTTTTTTAAAGAAAACCAAGTTGCTGTCACAAGCTCAAATTACGAATGTACAAATTCCTTATGGTAAGCCATCTAGAAAATAGATTTCCAAGATCGCTGTCCCGAATTTACAAAATATCTTATTCTATTTTAAGTTTTGATCTTCTTAAAGAAACGATACATACATTTGAAATAAAATTCAAAGATTAACTTTTTTTTATCGTTGTCATAATTTTATAAAGCAAAAGCAGAAACTTTAACCTGATCGCGGGCTAAGAGGAGATTCTCCGCTTCGGTTTCAACCTCAGCCAAACTTTGCATAAACTGTTGTACTCCATCAGCCATGTTTTTTTAATCCTTTTACGACAATAACAGAGTAACTAATCTCGATCAGCTTCAGACAGAGCAGAGCAATAGCTTTCAAAAATTAGGCCTTTCTAAAAATTAGGGATTTGGGACTCGACAGGAAGAGTGAGGCAAAACTAAAGGTCTTTGAAACAAAAGAAAATGAAAAATCGAGGCGAGGTGTTTCCCGGTTAAATGAATAATTTTGTGGACTCGATTGAAAAAATGGATAAAGATAGAGGGGTAGATTGAGTAAAATAAGAAGAACAAAAGGGCACAAAAAGTTAACGTTTTAAATAATTGGAAATATAGGTATAATAAAGAAGTAGTATTTGGAAAGGCCAGACAAAATGTAGAAAATAACGACAGGGCCTTGAGTCACTGTACAGTTGGAGTTTTCTTTCTTTTTTTCTCTACCTTTGGTGGGTACGTATGTATATTGTTGAAGAAGCAGCAGCAGAAGAAGAATGGATGCAGAGCAGACGTTTATAAGGGTACACGAGAGATTCTCACAGATGCTAACTCCAAAACTGAGGACTGCTTTGGAATACATCTCTTTGATCACGGCCATCACTCTCTTTTGCATTCTTCTAGTTATGCACGCTAATTATGTCCAACAGGTCTCTCTTTTCTGTCTTTGTTCTCCATCTTTTTGTTCTTGATATAGTTGTTAAAACCGTTATTTGGATTTCCAATTTCCTCTTCTTTCTAGGCTTTTAGTATCTCCTCAAAAGAAAGAAAGAAAGATGTTATCTGATTAATAAGTAGTATATGAGACATCTAGATGAAATTTTGATTGTTGAAAGCTCCTAGTTTCTTCGTGTGTTGTTGTCATCTTATACCGTGGTGGGATTATAATATTTGGATTGGCTCCCGGTTTTTCTTTGTTATGATTCTTTCCATTTGATTAATATACTGTGGGCTGTTTAATGAGAATTTTAAGTCCATTATCCTTTTCACTGAAGCCTGGGTGTTCAAGTGAGCTTTCTGGGATTGAAACAATGGAAGCCCAACTTATCCAGATCAAGGTACGGTATTTAATTTCAGTTTTATACCATGATATAATGATCTTATATAGTAGTCTAGTTTTAATTCTGTTTTCTATTGATTTAACATTATTGTTACAATGTTTACTTTTTAATCCTTTTGATGGTAACTTATAATCTGAAAGCTGATTTTTCATCCTTCGAAGTTCACTCTTTCGAAAAATGATTAAAATCTTAAAATACCGAAGGATAGTTAGCTTGTACCTTGAGTGTGCTCGCTATTGGCTTAATCGATCCTCAGTGTTGAAGCAAAATCAGTGAGTAGGTAATTCAAAGCCAGTACCTTAGTGACGGCATTGGTGAGCTACTTTTTGACCAAATCCAGGAGGCAGATATTATTTTGGAAAGAAAGTATGCATAAGTGTATATATGTTTGTGTGTGTGAAAATTATTTGCAAATGTTTGTTTAAAGTTAGCTTGCAAATAATTGATTTAGTTTATATTTTATAATAAGAACATACTTAACTTTTGCTTCAAGCACATTGCAAGTAACGGGAGCTGACAAGTTTTCTTGGTTTAGATTACCAGTGAAGGCCTATGGTCACGGGATGATTCAGAACAAAATGCAGTAGATGTTCCTGATGCTGGACATGCGACTTCTAAACTTGAATTGCCAAATATGGATGAAGGTGGGTTGAGTTTTCTGGCTGCTAAGTTTTGGTTGAACTGGATAGACCCAAGTGCTAGAAAGGATAAGTTAACTTTGAAGTATTGGAAGACTGATAATGATCTTGAAAATCAACATGAAAGCTCTACTGCCAGTGATATCTCTAAGCCAATAATTGATGAAGGTTTGACTAAAAATGATAAGGTGGAAGTGCACAGTGGTCTCTTGTTATCAGCCGAAGAAGCCTCCAAAACAGCCCTGGATCATTTTGTAAAAAAGTGGCACAGGTGTGTATCGTGTGCTTGGAGACATACCATGCGAATACTACAAAATCTTCTGAAGTTACGGGTAAGTGAATTAAGAAAAAACTTCACTGGTTTGACACGTTTCCAGTATGGTGGTTAAGATTACTTGCTATTTGGTACTTATAATTCTTTCCATTCCGGAACTGGGTTTCATATTCTTTCGGTGCTTTCACATGTGAATATATGAAATTTAGGTCTTCAAAACTGAACCTGTGGTGGTTGCCTAGTTTTACCCTCTGAGGACTCATTTTATGGATTGAGTTTGATGTTTAACATGGTAGGACCAGCCTCATTGACATGGCTTGCGAGATTATTATTATCAATGATAAACCACAACAGTTAATATTTTAGTTAGTGGTATCGAGCCTCTTCTTAACATGTTTGTGGAAAAAATTTGAATATGATTTTAAAATTTAGGAAAAATTTTTGTTTTCACTTCATTCAAAGCAGGGAGGATAATATCAAACTTCCTGTATGATAAGGGACAGGAATTTATTCCGTTGGGTTCTAGCTTTTAGCTATTGCTCCCAATCTCATGCTGATTGATATGGAGCACAATAATGGTCTTGCCTATATATGAAGTTAAATGTTCTTTCGTTTGCTATTCAAAAATTTAGATATTTCACCTTGTTCCTCTTTCTCTTTCACATTTTCTGATAACGGGACAATTCTCAATAATTTGGTAGGTAACAGTGATGATGAAAATGTAAAATTCTAAACAAATTGCTTTTCAACTCCATAAATAACTCTAATGTAAATTTCTAAACAAATTGATTTTCAACTCCCTATATATCTCCCATGGTCCAGTACTTGTCAACTTTAAGGATTTTTATTGGATGAATCTTTATCGAGTCTTCAGTATGTATTTTGGACAATTCAAATTTGCTTCTAGCTGCCCCGTGTTTGGTGCTAATTTGATTTCTAATATCACAGACTATAGTTCTTTAAATAAATTTTCATGTTCAGAATATTACAGGCATACAATTAAATCTTGATCTTCCCATGTTGTTGAGGATACTTTATTTGGACAGACTTGACTCGTATGCAGGTAATAGCTAACTAGCCTTTGTTGCTTGTTTATCATTTATACAAATTTTAGAATGGGTTGAACTTGTAAGAGCTTAGTAATCTTAATGCGTACACATGAAATTAATGCGTGCTCTAGGTTCGTGGAAACCATTGACATAATAAATGCAGTCATAATGAGTATGAGATTATCTTTGTTTAGGTACATGTGATATGTGGCATAAATCAGGAACTGTTTTGTTCTACCTTCTTTTGCTGATGTACCATAGAAATGACAAATTGTTTATTTGTACCTTGTATGCTGATAATTGCTGAGAAAATTTACCGCCTGTTTCAGTGCACTGGTTTGAGAAGAGCAGCAAAACATTTGAACCAACTTATTTGTACACAATGGAGAAGGTGCAAATCGGATCTTTCTTCTCTCAGTTGAACTTCTCCAAGCTGCTGCATGAAGCTTGGTTTTAAAGTTACCACAGAAATTTAAGGAGTTTTTGCTATATATCATTTGATTGTTGATGCGTTTAACTTTATGAGTACCCTACAGGGTTATTTCTTACTTCCTCAAGAAGCCAAGGCTCGACATGGTATACGTACTGTTAACATTAGTATATCAGCCTGGCATCCTTGCTTCGGGAACAGGTATACAAATCCAGGCTATTTTTATTTGTAAGATTCTACGTATGACTTTGAAGTGGACTTATCATTTAGAATGAAGTTACTGCTGCTTCTCTTACAACCCTTCAATCACTACACCATGGGCAAGCCCAAATGATAAAGTGATGCAGTTACCAAAGCAGATAGAAGGGCTAACTGCTGTTTTCTTTTCCTCCATCTACGTTGCTTGTAGTTTAAAATTTGAACTGAGTATACAGCATTGATAGGATGTTACATATTGGTCACAATGGTTAAGCAATAAAATGGAGCTTATTTGGAATGTTTATACTTGCATATTTGCATGTGTCGAAGTTAATCCTGAAATTCATCATGGATTTTCTTCCTGAAGAATTGAAACTCTTGGTAAATGTGGGCCCTTGAGTGCCTCATATTTTTTTGTAAATGCACTCTCCTAAAGCTTCGTGAGTCATATGTAGTGGTTGAAGTTTGACAACAATAATTTTTCAGGATTATGTAATTATTATTTATTGCCATAGTTATCACTTGACGTATATTTGAATGTGTTATGATTTGATGAACAATTTCTAATGCCCAGATGGCAGCAACTTCTCATAAACAAGGTTGTGGGATATGATACCATATTAACGAATAGTTTGTTGAGTACCCCTGGTCAAGGTAATAGCAGGTTTACATTTCTCTCATTTCCATTTTTCTCTGATAGAATATGTCTGCACAATTTTATCACTATGTACAATAAATGTATCAACTGAATCCTTTTCTTTTCATTTGGTGTTACGTGTTTATTAAGATTTAAGAGCCATTTTTTTCATAGGAGTTGACTTGTATGGATGTATTAGGTAGCTTATCTGTATCTGGAGCTAAATTAACTTGCCTAAACTGCTTCAATTATTAATTTCTCCATTACTTCATACAAGTCAATGATTTGCAACTCACCACTTTTTTGGAATATGTATCACTATGTCTATGCCTCTGTCATTGTTAGTGCAAAGAATTTGTGTTAATGGTGAATTTATCAGTGCAAATGTCTCTCCCAAAAATTTTGGTCTAGTAATTTGATTTCTTGTCTAGATTCCCTCCTACTTATATGGTCTATTATGCCCAAATTAAAAGCAAGAAAAAAGGATATTCTTGGCTGCTTTTCTTTCTTTAGACCGAATTGTCTAAAAGTCACTGTCATTTTTTACCAAAAAGCTGTTTGTCGGGATAATTTGACTAAATTGTAACTGCATAATGCTTATGAAGTTGATGCTAGAGGAATTGATAATGTTCCAGTTCAGATAAGATAACTACCCTGTTAATAAGCAATGATGTCCAGAAAAAGAAATTACATCTTGTTCACTGGGAGAATAAAAGCAAGACTCAACCCACCTTCAGTGTGTCCTTCATTAATCACATAAAAAGACAAAGTTGTGTCTCCATTTTTGCTTTGTCCAATGCTTTGTAACTTTTCATACATGTCCTATAGTATCTAGTGACCTCATCTTCAAATTCTTCCACCGCTGTTTCATGACAAGGTACAAGAACAAGTTGTCCAATAAGGCTATAATAGGTTGATATGATTAAAGGAACAAGTTATCAGGTTTTAGCGTTAGTCTTATCACAATATGAAGGGACCAACAACATGCAGTTCAAATCGTCAATTTTTTGCAGGGTATCTCTACAATTTTCAGTCGAAGGAATTTTACAATCTGAGTTATACACAAGAACTGCCTGAAGGTCCAGCAAAATTTGGAGGTCTGTGGTCTATACCATTTATCTGCAATTTACAATTTTCAGACATGAGGTCCTATTAATAATTGTTGATACTGTCAATTATTGTTAACAGTACTCCTGAGGCAGATGTATGTCCTTAGGTGAAATAGCTTTTCTTAATGAAATATTCTGAACCAGGAGTGATGCAATCAAACTATTCAGTCCAAATATTTATGTGCTGAAAGATCAAAATGTTGAGTTCTTCCATGGCCTCATTTTTGGATGGTCTAAGGCAGGTTGATCTATGATAGTGTACGATGACAAATCATAAAATGTAAAATGGAAGGTTTTTGGGCCCAAGTGCTTTTTGAGATTCTTCAAGCAAAACTCTGTACACCAGCATGTAAAGGCAACTACTACTTTGTCAGGATAGGTAGCATGCAGAAAGTTAAAAGCATCAAGTAGTTTTATGAATCACTATTAGATAACTTTATTCTTCGTAAGGTGTATGAGGTATAAAGTTTTGTTTATGCTTTTAATATCTAGAATTCTTTTAGTTGATAAAAATTGAACTCAGATACGCCGAATAGACTATGCAGACTATACAGTAATCATTAGTTAACTGTATCTAGTAAATGTTGTGATTAGAAGGCCATAGGCTTTTCCTGGTGCTGTCTACATGTCAGTCTTATACCTGTCTGCATTGCCACATTCTAGCCTTACATCTGTCTAAATATTATCAATCTTTCCCTCCTTATTCACAATGCAGTTTTTTTTTCCTTATATTCAATTCAGATTATAGAGTCCCGATGAGTTTACTTCTTAATTGTTTTCCATGAAGACTATCTTGTGACAAAGTGTGGGGTGCTTATGATGTCGCTGTTTGTTTTCTTTACTACCACGATGTCAGTATCATTTACATTGAGAGAGACGCAATCTCGCATGCTGAAATTCACAGGTTTGCTTTACTTCAGTTTTGTTTGCAAGATGTTGCATAGTGTGGATAAAATGGAGCACATGCATTTCTCATTAAATTTTTTCACTGCTTGTGATATTAGTAGTTTGCTAGTTGCTCGGAAGGGCAGACATAGCACTGTACTTGTATGCCTTCATCAACATACATCTATCTAGTTACTGCTGCTTATTTTGAGTGTGATTTGTGATTTCCATTCTAAAATTTGCAGTACAGCTTCAACACCATGCTCGACATCGGCTGCCAACTTTTCAGTTGATCTTTTTGCATGTGATTGAATCGCTTGTCTTTGTACCTGTAAGTATTCACCTCATTGACTTAACTGCTAGTCTATCACCGAGATATTCTTCCAATGTTTATTCTCTTAATGTTTCTATGAAATGCTTGTAGAGACCTTTACTTTTGGTAATTATTGTGGCTATAGTTACCTTCTGAACTTGATGTTTGATGAAAGTCTACATTTGCCCTGCAGATTATGATTGGTATCTTATTTTTCCTGTTTGAGTTTTACGAAGATCAGTTGTTGGCTTTCATGGTCTTAATTCTCGTTTGGTTGTGTGAGCTATTCACACTAATAAGGTTTCTCTCTCTCTTCTCTTTGGATATTCTTGTCAATATCTTATATTTCTTTTCTTCTGTTGTTTTTGGACATCACAGGGATCAATCCAGGCACTGGATTTCTGTTTGATATGATTTTATGTTAAATACGGTTTTAATCTAATTAAGACGCTCTAGTTCTCTGAAGATCAGCAACGGTTTAATACCTGCTTCAAGACGCTCTAGTTCTGTGAAGATCAGCAGTTAGCTTTTACGGTTTAATACCTGTTTCATTAACTTGCAGTGTACACACACCAATATCTATGAAGTTCTTTCCTCGCTTCTTTCTGCTCTACTTTCTGGTTTTTCACATCTACTTCTTTTCCTATGGTTATGGTATGGACATGTTACTCTGTCTGTCTTTGTGGCTGCAAACTATTTGTCCAAGCTAATGCATCTTTAATTCATTCCAGGCTTTTCCTATCTGGCTCTTTCTACAACTGCAGCATTTATGCAGCATTTAATCCTATATTTCTGGAACCGATTTGAGGTAATGATGGAATGAAAACCTCAAGCACTTTGAAGATGAGTTTTCCTATCATGTTGCTATTTATTCTCATCAGCTCAAGCACTTTGAAGATGAGTTTTCCTATCATGTTGCTATTTATACTCATCAGCAGGTTTCTAAGGAAGTACACACTCATTGATTGATTAAGTTTTGTATATTATTTTTGGATTTGCTGTTACGTCATTCTTAGTGGATCTTTATTCTACTTGACCTCAGGTGCCGGCCCTGCAAAGGTTCCTACAAAACAGAAGGTCGCAGTTTCAACAACAGTCAGACTTCCATATCACCTCCTCGACCATTCTGGCATCAACTTTGCACATAACTAGATTGAACACTGGCAATCAAGGCCCAGTTAATAGAGACATGGCATCGGGTCCTACACTCAGACCTGGAACGAACCAACAAGTACCAAATGGCATACGAGGTTTGGGTCTTCAACTGCGTTTGGAAAATGATAACCCAGACGGAGGAGGCAACCCTATTCAGGTTCCAGGTCAAGCAGTTATGCAGCAAGCAGAAACTAGCCCCAACCCTGGCGCAATGAATTCGTTCAGTTCGATGTTGCTGTGGGTATTAGGAAGGGCTTCTTATGAGGGCCTTAACTCATTCCTTTCCATGTTTAGAGACGCAAGGGACCGAGGCGAAGTTTATGGGGAATCCAACAGACCTGACAACCATGCCACTCAGGATGTGCAATAGTAGTGACTGTTATATAAAGGGTATTCAAATGTTGCTGTCTTTGAATTGTAAATGGCTGTGTATTTTTGATCGCACGGGATGTAATATAGAATACCTTTTTGACATAGAAATGGTATGTGTAATAGTTTTCAACTCAACTCCAGTGCTTGAGGATGATCCTCTGTACCTTTACTCTGTTCTAATCCTGCTCTCTTCATTTCAACTATATATTTTTGTGAATTCCACATAAATATATAACTGAGATGAAGTAAAACAGTGTTGGATAAGGTACAGAGGATTTAATGAAAACTTGAACAGTCTGAAAAGGTATATTATTTTTTTTGGTGCAAAAAAGGTATATTATTGCCCATATGTCTGCATCGTGAAATAAGTTGGAAGGAATAATTCCAAAAAGTAGTCTTTGTTTCTCATAAGTGAGAAGTAAACGCTTTATTGCTGTGATGATCACATTTAATGCATATTTATTGTCAATTATTTTTTGCCGGACTTTAGCTATTCACTTGATTACCTGATCACAAGATGAAACGATTGGCCTTCACGGCTGCTGAGCTAACGACGGTGGTGAGACGAAGATAGCGAGTCAATGGTCCAAATTTTGCTATTTTGTAACCACCCACTCCTTTCTTAATCTTCAAAACAATCAACTTACGACTTTGACTGGTTAATTATTTTTGGTGTTGTCTGCTGGTTCTCACGGTGAACACTTTTTTAGGACGAGGTCCCTACATTTTATGCTGTTCACCAGATTTACAAGGTTTTGGTGTGGCAAGGTAGATCTAATATTGGCCACCAACCTCAAACTGAACAACTTATATAGGTTGGTCTAAATACGAATGAAGTATGTAAAAGAATGTCCCCTTCGGCCTCAACAGGTGGACTTATTCGAGATAGTACAGGCGTTTGTCTTGAAAGTTTTGTTCAGAATATTGACTAATACATTCTTATTTCTGCATAACTTTGAGAAATCTTCTCTAAACTCAAGTTTGCTTAGGATCTTGGTTATCGTCTAGTTGAATTAGAGGTGGATTCTTTAGCGGTGACTACCATCCTGTCCTCTTCAACTAAAAGGACAATGCCTCACAAACCCCAGTTATATATGGGTATCAACGATATGTTTGTTTAGAATTGGGTAGTTGTACCTCGTCATATTTACAAAGAAAGCAACCAATGTATTGATTGACTCGCTAATACCACCGCTCATTTTGAGTTAGAAATCACTACTTTTGATACTACATCTATAGGATGCCTCTTGTTCCTTTTAGAGGATATATTTGATGTTTGTTTTCTTAGATTAGTCACGTAATTAATGTATTCTCTCCTTTTAATTCCAAAAAAAAAAATTACTTCCCTTCATCAAACCCCGCATGAATATTATAGAATTACACATATTTTCCATCTTTCTTTTGTATTGTATTGATACAATAGCTCCTTTAGCATAGATTCAAACACAGCTTATACGAAAGTTAAACATGCCACTGATCTATGGATCAGCTTCTTTGCTTATGAACATGGCATCAACTAGTTGTAATTTATAACCTTAAAATTTCTTAGTCTTCGTTACCTTGGGTACCTTGTTAATAGATACACAGCTATACAAGGTGAATTGTTCCACACTTTAGAGTGTAACCTAAGGATGCCTCTTGCCTTATTCTTCAAGTTGGTGGCGCAATCTGCTTGCATGACCATGCAAAGTTTTGAAACAACCCCGACACTCAACATCTCCATCAGAACCTCATCTTTAGCAGAGAATTTTGCGATCAAGTCAAGAATGTGTAGTGCACTATCATCTGATAGTGGTGAAACTCTGAGGATCCTCTTCGCTAACATGCCGATCCCTCCTGCATGTTTCGTGAACTGCGCTCTTCCGTCTGCACAGGAGCATAGTTGTGCCAGGAGCGTTAATATCAGCTCCGTGATCCTCTTCTCTGGCTTTTCTAGCTCCATTTCGATGAGTTCGAACACTGCATTTGCTTCCACAATTTTTGTTCGATTTCTCCCCCATCGACAGAGATCTATCAGAACTTGCAGGGCAGATTTAGTTGTTTGTTGAGAGAACTTTTTGTGATCTCTTAGCAACCCCACAATTCTTTTGAAGAAATCTGAGTTTAGCCTCTCCAACAGTATTGTCGATGCGATTTCTACCGTTTTATTCAGGATTAGCATTGCATGTGTGTTCACACCAACTTGATTATCAATTTCATCACAATCTAAAACCCATGTCAACGAATCGATAAAATCGTAATTTTCTTTGACAAAAATCTTGAAATCCTCGGATGAGCTCAACACAGTATAGAGAAGCCTCAGTGCTTCCTCAAGGCCCGTTGTTTTGCCTCCTTTAAAACATCCTATGATAAAAGAACACATAGCTTTGTTTACACCTGCCTCTTCCATGCACCTCCTGTTTCTCTCATTCTCTGAGGCAAGGCCTTCCATTCTCTTCAAAGCTTTCACACACTTAAGAGGGTCGTCAAGATCTTTGATAAGACTCACTATATTAGCCTTACTGAGAAGAGTTTTCGGAGTAGGGATTTGATCGACTCCCATTTTGGCTTTTGAAGTGCACCATGATTGAATCAACCGCAACAATGTGTAGTTCGGCGTCAAGTCGTAGTCTCTAGGGAGAGGCTGCATGCTTACAGGGCATGTAGGGATGTCTTTGGCGGCCATCAACCACTTTTCGATGCTTTCTCGGTCGTAGGTTATGCCTGTAATAGCTGTAACAGGATCTTTCATGATCTGAAGCGAAATGGGACACAGAAAATATCGAGGAATGTCTACGTCTTCCATAAGGCACAACAAATCTAAAGATCTTTGTTTGAAGGAAATATTGGATAACTGGAAATAGAGAAAATGATGAAGGGCGTTTGTTGATTTCTTAGTCGTAGTGGGCAAGAGAAGGAGGCGTGTATTTAATAGGTTGATGAAGGTCTTGCAATGGTGGTAAAGTTTGAAGATTGGCACGTGTTGAGCCAACTTTGACAGAGTTTATGAGAAGAAAAATCACTCTTTGCTATAAGCCAGCTTTTTCCATTTACTAGTCAAAAGCTCTCCAGATTGGATCTTCAGGTGGTGGTCAACACATTTATCAAACAAAAGCCGCCAAAAAGCCAAATGGCTGGAAATTCGGATAAGATTTTTTTATCTAATATTATTCTATTTTATTTTGTCCTATAAGATCTCAATCATTTATTTTATAAAATTCACGCTAAATTTATATAAATAAATAATTAAAATTTATTAAACACTATAAAACATCATAATATTAGACAAAAAATCTGAACTCTCTCGAAAGTCATTGACCGCCGAGTTTGGGTTTGAAGCATTACAACTAAGCCAGAAACGTGGGTAGATACGGAAAGCTGTAGCAGTAGGACTTTTTTTTTAAAAAAAAAAATTCTGTAGGAGTAGGACTTAGGATACCCGTTTTAATTTGTCTTCGTATCCAAATACTATATGCATATGGCAATTGGCATATTCAACATATTAAAAATATATATTCTTAATTTATAAAATTTATATTCAATTTTCAATTTTGGTCATATTAGTTTGAGTATTACACGACTCTTTTTAAATTATACTATTATATCTCAAGTGACTCTCTTTTTCTGTAAAATTTATAATTATTAATTTTAAATATATATTAAATAAATTATCAAATTATAAATTAATAATTTAAAATTAAATAATAAATTAAAGTGAATCATTAATTTAGTGGATGGCAGAATATTTAATTTAAAAGATTGGTTCACCACTTAATAATTCTACTGTTTGGAAGGAGTCCTCCTGTTGATGTTGATGATGAGATTCTTTTGTATGTTTCATCCGTATTTAGCTTGACCAAACCGTATAGAAGTTTCTTCCAATCTATTGGTTGTTCTGTTCATTAGATTCACAATACTCCAAAACATATGCAGTAGGGGACTCCGGCTTATAAAAGTGTTCGTAAAAAATGGTCATATTTTGCGGTGATAAAAAAAAATGGCACTGTTTTATATGTAAGTGGAACAGAACGCCAAAACAAAACGCCAAACCCTCCTTCCTTCTACAAACATAAATATATCCAGTTGGAAGTAGTTAGCTACAGCACACTTATTTCTTAAATGTTTTGTTCTTGAATTCAACCTTTCGACTTTGACTATTACGATGTTTGCATTATTGCCTTGGTGATATGCACACAAAGGTTAGTTTACTCTCCCGTCCCGTCACTTTATTAACAGCGTAAAATAGAAAAATATACACCAGGAAGGAATGCACGCGTTTGTTGACAACTTGCCTTTGTTTTACCGTCTTATGTTTCATTATCGATTCTCCTGATCTGGCCTTCATCTCATATATCACGCCCATATTCAAAGTCTACCGTTTCTGGATCTCTCCCTTTTCCTTTATCTTCTAGACATTTAAACCCATTGCTCACGATACAGTTACAACTTGCATGTATATATCACATTGTGCTATTCTAGGTCGAAAGGTAAACTATGGCACAGGGTCTCATTCATTCTATTCCCAGGTCATAAATTTAGGTCCGACCCACTAACTTTTGCTACATTCAAATACAGTTTCATGCATTGAAATTGTCTAAACTTTAGTTTCCGTATAGTTAGTGGGAATTCTGTGTACATGATCATATATGGAATATTCACTTACTGTACTATATATATATATAGTTATGCACAGTTTGTAAATACTATTATGTTTCAACGAGAAGCTTAACCTTCTAACTTGAATAGTTTTCTTATTTCTCACACATTTGATTGATTTGTGAATCTTTATAATGAAACTTGTATGTATTCATGGCTTGTCTAGTCAACAAAAGATACTTGAATTCAACAATGAGAAGCTGCTTCTTAAATTAACCAAAGTTGGTAGATTTTATTAACACATATCAGTCGGTCCTTACTTTGACAAACTATTTTAGTTTTTTATTGCAATCAGAAGAGCCGATTGATTGTGTAGAGTGGCATGAAATTTTGATGTCAGTCTTCGTTTTGACTGAATTCATGTCGTACTTAAAGGGGCCAATTTTTTAATAAACATAGATAGTATATGTTTCATCGATAAGCTTGATCTTCTAATTATTGAATGGCTTTCTCTTATTGCTCACATCTGGTTACGCATATTTATAATTAAATATGTATGAATTTATAAGGTTATTAGTGGTTGGATTGTTAGATTTCTTTCAAGTGAACTATAATTAATTAAGGTTTGTTTATTTCAATTTTTATTTTTAGTTTTTTTGCTGATGCTTGGTTTCTACTTTTAGTTTTGATTTCTTTAAGTTTTCAAAAATTAACTATTAATACGAATTATGAATACCTTAATTTTACTTAATAATTTTATTAAATATTTGCATTTAAATTCAATTAATTAAATTTCATAATTATTAATAAATATAATTAAAATTCAAAATTCAAAATATATAAATTTAAAATATTTTTAAATTAGATATTAATTTATAAAGTATTTATTTTAATAAAATAAAATAATTTTATTAATAATTTGTTAATAGATATTAAAATAAATTTATTCAATTAAAAATGATTTATTTTAAGTTTTAT
Organism: Erythroxylum divaricatum; assembly: GCA_025434745.1. Lineage (NCBI taxonomy): Eukaryota > Viridiplantae > Streptophyta > Magnoliopsida > Malpighiales > Erythroxylaceae > Erythroxylum > Erythroxylum divaricatum. The sequence goes on from JANTPM010000245.1 coordinate 5,479,388, forward strand.
CTAATGTGTAGTTATAAATATAACTATATTAACATTAATAACGAAACAAAATTTTGTTTTTTATTTAAAAGAAAAATAAAAACTAAAAACTAAAACTGAAAACTGAAAACCACAACCAAAAAAAATAGAAGTGAAACCAAATAATCTCTAAGTATTTTGTTTTATGAATAGGTTCAACATGATATATAAACCCTTAATTATTTTTTGATATTTTTATGAATTTTATGCTCTTAATGATGTTACTGAATTTAGTATAATTATTGAGTATGATTATTGGGATACTTCAATGATACGACTCAAACTTTTGATTAACTAAGTTAGGTTTTTTATATCATTTCATAATATGTTACTTGTAAGAGATTAGGTTAACATCCTATATAAATCATGAATTTTAAGGCTTTATCTATGTTCCACAAAACTTGAAAGACCAACACAATAGTTATCAATTTAATTAAATTGAACAACGCATACTGAGAGATATATGTACTTTTGGCTCGAGCCCCATGGTCTATGCTGCACAAAGTCATAAGGTACTTAATTTGATAAAATTAATATTTCGTACCATGCGTATAATTAATATAATATGAAATAACATCTAATGTAATAATCAATCCATAGTTTTGCTTCATTGGAAAATTGGAAATGTAATAGTTGTTACATTTTTATGTTACATTTTTAATTGCATATTTTATAACTGATATCTTTTTTTAAAATTCCAAAGAATAATAAGAATTATCCTTTGGTGACGTTATTACTAAAACGTCACCCAATGCTTACTTTTAACTACAAATTTAAAAATGTCGCCCAAAAAATTGTAACCAAAATATACCCTTTCAGTCTTGGGGATAAAAGCTCCTTTTCATGTTACCCCAAAGCCTTAATTTGCAATGTGTGACATTGCTTTGTTCTACTGAAGGAAATAGTGGCAGTGTTTACCTTTTGAATGTGATCAGACAATCAAGTTTTGGGATTTAAATTAACTTATAAAAGGAATTACTAACTAACTTAATGCCAGTGAAGTAGTCTTCTTCTTCTTTTTTTTAATTGAAAGTATAAATACACGAAACTTTAAGTTACTAAACAGGAAAAGATACCTCCGATACATCCTCTAAAAGGATAGACAGATAACTTACAAGCAAGTTTTAAATTCAATTGATGTAAGTTTAAGAGAACTGACTTAGTTAGCTAGCCAATTTGAAGCTTTATTAGCCTCTCTTTTATTAGTCAGTCCGCAGCTTTATTTCTTCTTCTTTTAAGAAATATGTGAAATGTATTAACATTTTTTTATAAATACAAATTTTGTAAATATATATATAATTTACTTGAGTGGGTTTGCTTAAAATGACGTCATTTTTTTCTTTAAGTAAGATTAAGTAAAATTAGACGGAGGATCTGAAGTTAATTTACGCACATTCGTATCTATATATTCATTGAAAGTCTAAATTATCGTTCTGAACTATATAATTGGCCTCCTCAACTCATCTAAGCAAGTAAGAAGAGTAATGTCTGTTTACGAGTATAAACCTGTAGTACTAAGTTCTCTTCTTTCTCTACTCTAATATTCTCAGCCTCTCTTCCCAAAGAGACCATTACAAGAGCCAGTATATATGTGTAGGATCTGCGGTAGAACTCTGCGAGTTCATCATCAGGCCACAAAATCTTGCAACAACTGAGCAGCAAACCTATTTCTGTTTTGAGTGCTAATGGTTTCGAAGCCAGTGCTTGAATGAGAATTCTGCATCGAATTGATGCCACGGAAGTCAGTTTCATCGGTTCCTAGTTCAAGTCTCCTTCCTAGTTGAATACTCTGATTGGAGATGTAACTTTGTGGAGTCCTTGAAAGAGGTAGGTTCTCGCAATGTTGAAGACCGAGGGTAAGAGAAACACTATTCCCACTAAATCTTGGCGTCATCAACTGCTCATGAGGAGTAGACCTATCGAGACCGCCAATGGGATATGCCGCCCCAAATTCAATGCCGTGTTGGTTAGTGATGCCAGTCATTAATGGATAACCATCCTTGCTTAACCTATCGCCACCGAAATTTATAATCATGTCCCTACTCGGTTCTCCATGTTTCATGTTCGTATCCATTGAAAGGATGCTAATTGGAGAATTGTTCTGCATGTCACTACTCCTTGGCTTTTTGGGGCTTCTCTGACTGATTCCTTCCATTTCAGATGGTCTGATGAGAGAAAAACCAGACTGAGGATGAATGTTTGAAATGGCGGAGTTGGAAAATTCAGGAGGAGGTGCATTATGTTTTGTGACGTCTGCGTGTTTTGATTGAGTGTCATCAGGCCCTGACTCCTTGTTCGCATATTTGCTTGGATTTTCTTGATCACCACCGATTTTCTCTTGTTCTTTTATCTCCTCTAAGTACATTTCCTCAACCATTGGCTTCCACAATCGAACTCGAGCATTTATAAACCAATTAGACACCTGAATATATTTCAAGTTCAGTTCATATGCAAGTACATGTACGCGTAGGATTTTAAGGTTACGAATGACAGTAGAAGTCGAAAATGGAGTAACCTGGCTCCTAGCAAGTCCTGTTTGTTTAGCAAGCATGTGCTTATCAGAATCCTTGGGATAACTGCAATGACACCAGGACAATAACACTCAGGAAACCTATATGGTCGAACAGCTAAAGACAAACATAAACATCTATAGGATTACTTACGGGTGAAGAAAGTGTTCGAAAAGCCAAGCACGAAGCACAGAAACAGCACGTTCAGGCAATCCTCTCTGAGGCTTCCAAGCGCTGTGTTGGACCATATTAAGCTGCTGCAATGCCCTCTGTTGTCGGAGTCTATGATCCACATACCTAAGTCTTGAACCCTCGAGTCCTAAACAATCCTCCTCTCCTAAGCTCTTGCTCGTAGCTTTAACTTGTCCTGAGATGGTGTCTTTAAGGCAGCGGAATTGCTTGGAGATCGTCTCCAAAGCACGGGCGGTGTAGGATTTTGCTGCTTCTAATCCAGCTGCCTGCTCGAAGGATGAAACTACTATCTGAATTTGATGGTGATACTGTCTGTATCTTTCCTCCACCTTCATGTTACAATTAACGGAGAAAACTTGTTAGGACAGAGAAGAGAACTTATGTATAGACTTCCCACTCCACTATTTGTTGATATGAATGAACCTACAACAAAAGGAGAGGACTTTTCGTAATGTCATTAAAATATTAAAAAGAAATACTTTTTGCTGGCATGTTCAGAAAACTTCATTTACTACAAACAGCAGTCGAATCAAATGACAGAGAATAAACTATTTTTATCTTTTGTTTGGTTTACGGGTGAAGAATCGGGGCCTTTTGAGCTCAGCAATCGAAACATCATAACGACGTGACACCAAACCCACCAAGCATATGCTCTACAATTTTGTTTACCAAAAGCATACTATCATGAAAGAAAACCGAAATTGTGTAATAACATGTGGACATGTTTCTCCAAATACTCGCATAACGATGTATCATGCATCATTACACATGTAAAGTTACCTCGTCGAGCATGTTAAGAAGCTTGGCCTTCTTCATTTGCAGCTCTTGCCGTTGCGCCGTCGTAAGTTCAGTTCCACGTTTAACGCTATATTGACTGACGTCGCCCACAGACCCTTCTTTGATTTTCGATTCTTCATTCATCTTCATCTTCCCTTTAGCTCCTTCTGCGAGGTCATCCTTCATAACCTTGCCGACATTAGCAACTTCGTCAAGTAACTCCTGAGCAGCTCTTATGTACTTGGAACCCAAAACCATTTTTGGAGTGCACGAAACTCCATTAGGCATTGCAGAAACAGACGACGGAGAATTCCTAGAAATCCTTAAATCATCGCTGGAAGATAAAGCTGAAACGTAATGACCATGCATTGCTTGAATCTCGTGTTGTTCATCGTTTATATGCCTAAGAGGAGTAGTCTGCACTTGCTGGGACGAGAGGCTCAAAGACAAACCTCGCCTGCCCGGAGAGACAAATCCTGACCGTCTGAAACCAATCGGAGAGGACACAACATCAGGGATCCCACCAGAATCACTGGCTGCAACTGAATTATGATCTATGGAACCCCAGAGGTTGTTGTGAAAGCCAGCAGAGACGACCCCATTTGACGTGGAACGGATTGGATTGTCCTGATTGGTAGATGTGATGTTGGATGGCAACGGGATGCCGACAAGTTGATGATTTGATGGCGGTGCGCGGGGGAGGGTTAGAGGGTTGTGGGGAGTACTCAAGGTGGGGTTAAAGAAGAACATGTTTGGAGGGTGGTGGTGGTGGTTTTGCTCTTGAGTAACAGTAGCATCAGAGTATGATGGTTGGTAGTTAGGGTTCATGAGATAAAGTGTTTGGATCCCATTCCCATCCGATGATGCAGCTTCTTGGATTTCTGAGCTCCCATGAAAGTACGTTGTCATTTGATGACTTCAAAAAACCACTTTATGTCTTCCTGAGTCGATCTTTCTTCTCTCTATTCCAGTCTACTTATTGGAATTTGAAAGTTTGGTCCCTTGAGGTATAAATAGCAAATCATGCCATTTGGATCATTGACGAAGTGAAATTTACGGGAAAAAACAAAAGCCCAGACTGTTGTTCGTGATCTGAAAAAAGGTAAGAGCAATGAATCAGAGAAGCAAACTGAACATATAAGCACCTGTCTCATACATATATACATACACACACAGAGAAGCGATATGTAAAACGTATGAAAAGAACTACAGATCGGGGGCTACAAGAGTACATACTGCAAGAAATCAAGCATTTTGTGACAGATAATGAAAAACAAGAAGCTATTATTCATGTGCCCGTTGTTTATAAAGCTAGCTGCTACATCGTACATAGGGATAGAGAGAGAGAGAGAGTAATTATCATGGGGGAGAGAGAAGAGGGACACGAACCCCATCAAAGATCTCCATCGAAAGATAGTAAGTAGAATAAAAAAATGACAGAAAATAACAGGAACCCATCAAAGGAGGTGCAGAGGGGGACTGAGTACCATCCAATAATGATTCAAGGCAGGCGACTATAAATCAGATGAGCTCACCACACACAGGGACACAGTGTGTAGTATCTAACTAACTATCAAGCTATCGATCCGCAGCAATCTCTTTAGGACGTGGTAGCTGGCTAGGCTGCTGATCTTGTGTCAGACAAGAGTTCAGGCCATTCTCAAACTGATAATGATGCATAAAAATTACAAGTGTAAGAGAAGGAAAGATAGACGTGTGCTTTAGAAAGTCTGACAAGAAAGATACCCAACTTTAGTAATTCACGACAAACCACTGAACATTTATCATATTACAAGCACTCCAATAATTGATAAGTAAAGCAAGCTCCTCTACTCAATTCATTCGGATTGCACCTTGAAAACGTTGTGAGGAATATTGTAACCTACTTCAATTTCAAAAAATATAATTAGTAAAAAGTCATAAATAGTAATTACAATCAAATTTATTATTTAATTTTAAATTATTAATTTACTATATAATTGATATATTTTATAATTTATAAGGTAAGCTTATAAATGAAGAGGTGATTGGTTAATGAGTTTAAGAAGATATGCTTTATAATATATATATTATTATTGTATGAACATTATTTTTATATCTAATTTCGAGTATTACTTCATACTTCTAATTGTGAAAAGAATCAAAGTCATTCGAGTATTACAGGCAAGTGTTACACGCCTAACACATTGTTGTCAAACTCACAAGAAGAGTTGACACTTCTTCTTTTTTTTCCTCTTTTTTAGAAATTAAATATAATTATTATTTATTTTTCTTATTTTTTACAATTAAATATAATTAATTAAAATATATTAAAATTTGATAGAAACAAAAATTTAACAAATTTTGATTTCTTTTTTAGCAAAACAACATTATGCTTAAACTGTATTTTGAAGATATTATTTAGATGATGATATATTGATGCAAACAAATGTTAGAGCTTTTTTTTTTTCAAAAACTATTGGAAAGAAAATATTGCAATAAACTTGACTTTAAATATTCTGTAATTATAAATGAGTGTACAAATTAAATATAATTAATTAAAATATTTTAAAATTTGATGTAAAGTAAAATTTTAACAAATTTTTTCTTTCTAAAAATTTTTAATAGAACAACCACATTTTATAATAACGATAATCATTTATCAGTTGTAACCAATCTGTATAATTATAATGATTATACTCCTTTATACAGTCCCAACCAAGGGAATGATATGGTTTTATAAAGAAGATCGAAGTCAAGGTGTGAGACTGAGCTATGATTGGATTCTTTTTTTTCTTTTTTGGGTTGTTCCTTTATCAGTGGAGCAGCTGAAGTCCAAGGTGGGGACGAGGAGAATTGAAGGCATTATTTTATACACATGAGATGCTGTGTACTTATGAGGGTGTTTTAACTCTATCTGTGAATCAATTTGGAACGAAACAAAGTAAGACTGATTTACTATGAGGATTTAGTCTCTGTTTTATGACCTTTAGTATAAGCACAACTTGTGTAATCGACACCAGCAAGAAAGATACAGGTCGATTTATCAGCTACTAATTAAAGATGATAGAGGCGTACTGACCTAAAATTATCAAATCAGAGTAGGTATATTAAACTTTGTGATGACAATGGCCCAAGGTGTGGTACTATTGATGGTGATCCGAATGGAATCAAGCTAATTTGAAAAGAAACTGCAAGTTATTTAAAATATTAATTGAATTCAATTTATTTTTTAATTATGAGTTTTTGACTTATTAAATAATAAAATTCTAATTATATTTAAAAATTGTGATGACAAATGAAAGTATCTCCTTGAAAACTGAACTATTGTCATTAATAGTAACATACATCCTATCCAATAATATGAATCTATTTTATTATTGGAAAGAGGATTAACTAAAAAAAGTATCTTTCTAATACACGTTATTAAATTAATTATAGAACTCATTAGATACCCATGATGGGCACAAGCTATCTAGTTTTTTTGTTTCTTTTGGCCTTTAACTCTTCTTTAATTATTATCCTATTCACCTATCACTCACACAACTCTTAAGTCGATTGCATGTCTTTGGTATTGCCTTAACAAAATAGAATAATTAGAATTCTGTCAGGATTCGGGAAGCCTTAATTCGTATCATATGCCCTTTTTGTTATCATTATCACTAATCTAACTTCAACTCAACTAATACACAATTCCTTGGCATCTATTTTTTTTTTAAGAAAGGGAAGGGCGAGGGAAAGCTAGGTCTGCAAGAAGACAATAAATTGACAGTCGCTTTCGAGGTGTAAATGAAGTTCAGGGAGCAGAGTCGACCAAAAAGACCACATGAACAGCTGTGTCGATCCAATCTTTGCAAAGAAATTTGCATAATAATTGCCTTCACGAAGACATGATGAAGGGAGCAGAGAAACCCTAATTAAGAGACCAATTGCAAGGAGGAGGGGAAAAAAAGAAGAAAAGAGAGGAAATTAGGGTAATGTCATTGTGACATATGCAACTCCAACGTTAGTAGAACCCTTATCCAATGCAATGGTGGACAATATAATCATGCCCAAAGGGTCCACGAAAGTGCCTAAAGTCAATAACCCCTAAGAACGCTTGGATGCCCACGAAAGTTGCATTATTAATCCCATCGCTTGCTTTTGCACGTCTGTCACATTGACAGTGACCCATCAAGAGCATATCTCAATCAGTGCTTGGCCGTGAATTGATTTTACCATCTACAATATACTCTTTTCCCTTTTGTAAGAGAACAAAAGTTGCAGCTTTGGACAATCGTTTTAACCTTTTTGACTCTATATGCACTGTACTACATATGCTATCAAACTAAGCACTTATATATTACGAGATTCTATTTAAATTTCTGTTCAATTCGACGCCTATATTATATATACTGTCCCGGATCGATTGAAAACGCAAAAAAACAGAAGTTAAGCTTCAAGATTTATAACATCAGAGATGGAAGAAAATGAAAGGCTAGTGATGATAACCGAGGAGGGCATTGGACCATGGCAGGTAGCTTATCACATGGCCTGTCATTAAGTGGTCCAATTGGTAGATATGATTAATTTTAACAAAATCTCTAAATATGCATTGTATCAAATATGTGGTTTCCTTTTAAGTTTTCAATTAAATATTTTAATTTATTATTCTTATACTCGATAATTAATTTTTGAAAAAAAAGTGTGGGGTGGGGTCTCTCCCTCCTCCCTCGCATGTCACTTTCTCACCGAAAGCCCCGATAAACACGCAAGCGAAGGGTTCGGGTTGTTTTTTCTGGACCATAGGCATGTACGTTGGACGGACCCTCCACAAATATCCGCGCGCAAAAATTAAAGACAATGTTGCATTTAGGGGTGAGCATTATTCGGGTCGGTCCGATTATTTGACCCGGTTTGAATTAATTCGGGTAAAGAAATTATCTAATTTGGGTAATTCGGACCGGCCCGGATATTATCCGAATTATTTTCGAGCTGGGACGGGTAACTTCGAAAAATTTCGGGCCGGCCCGATTACCCGAATTAGGTTTAAAAAAATTATGAAATAGGGTAA
>JANTPM010000245.1:5556645-5573215 GCA_025434745.1 Erythroxylum divaricatum
GTAATTAGCAATCACTTTGCAACTGCTCATCCCACTTCGTATGCTCATAATGGTTATGGCTCGCCTCCTGTCTCAAAAAAACAATTGGATTTTGGACTCCGGTGCAACGCACCATGTGACGAAGCAGTTACAAAATTTGAGTGTAGGCAACACTTATTCGAGAAATGAACAACTACGTGTCAGTGATGGATACTCTCTTCCGATCACTCATACGGGTAGCATTCAAGTCCCTTCATCTACTAAACCTTTATCTTTTACCAATGTTTTGGTTGTTCCACGTGTTAAAACTAACCTTGTTTCAGTAAAAGAGTTATGTACTAATAATGGTGTTTCGGTGGAACTCTTTCCTGATTCTTTTCAGGTGAAGGACTTGCAGATGAGGGTAGTGCTACTCTCGAGAATATGTCACGGTGATCTATACAACATTCACCTTCCTACAAATCCAACAAACTTTCTTAGCAGTATCTTGCGTCCTGATGTCCCCCATCACGTTCTTGGTCATCTTTCGAATAAGGCCCTCCAAGTCGTCCAGCCTAGCATCTTAAAATTTATGCCTTGTGTGTCTTGTCAATATGCCAAAAGTCATAAATTACCTTTTTTGAGTTTGTGCCTCAATAGCTCTAGCCACTGGAGTTGGTTTTCTCTGATGTTTGGGGACCTACTCCAGTCGGTTCAATAGATGGTTTCAAGTTCTATGTAATTTTTGTTGATCATTTTTTCAAATACATTTGGCTTTATCCTCTTAGAAATAAATATGATGTTTTTTACGTCTTTCAGGAATTCAAAATCATTGTTAAAAATTATTTTGGCAAAATTAAGTCATTTTACTCCGACAATGGTGGTAAATTCATAAAACTTTGCCCATATTTTTCCTAGCATGGCATCTCTCATTTTACTATCCCGCCACATACTCTGGAACTCAATGACATGGCTGAACATCGTCATCGACATGTAATCGAAACAGCTAGGTCGTTACTCCATTTTAGTAACCTACCTCCTACCTTCTGGTCCTTTGTTGTTCTCACAGCTGTCTATTTGATTAACCGCATGCCCACTCCCACTCTATTAATGAGAACCCCTTATGAGTCTTTGCATCATCAATCACCTACTTATAAGCACCTACGCTCATTTAGGTGTTTGTGTTTTCCTTGGTTACAACCATACGTTAATCATAAACTTCATCATCAGTCCCTTTCGTGTATTTTTTTTTTAGCTACTCACTTACTCAGTTTGCATATCTTTGTCTAGATCCGCGTACCCACAAACTATACACTTCTCATCATGTTAGGTTCTTCGATGATCAATTCCTATACAAGTCCTTGTCTATACCTCCCACTCCATCTTAATCACCCCAAACCATTGTACCTACTCCACCACATCAACTCATTCCATTGGTTCCTATGACATCATTGTTGTCATCTCCCGAGAGAACATTGCCTGAGTTTGCTGAGACCCCACAATATGAACTAAATCAGCAACCAGATCTACCACCATCTCCACTTTGTACTCACTCTATACGGACTAGAGCTCAAAACAACATTTTAAACCGAAAGTCTACATTGTTAGCAAATATTCGCTACCCAGTACAGAAGAGCCTCACACGATCACTGAAGCTCTTCGCTCACCTCATTGGAGGGCTTCGACTATAGCGGAATTCAATGCCTTGGTTAGAAATGGTACATGGGATCTGGTTCTGGCCACGGAGGTTCAAAACATTGTTAGGTATAAATGGATTTTTCTTACCAAACGCAAGCAGATGGGTCCATTGATAAATACAAATCTCGCTTTGTTGCTCGGGGTTTTAGTGAGGCTCCTGGTATTTAGTACAAATAGACCTTCTCTCCGATTGTCAAACATCCTACTATAAAAGTTATCCTAACTATTGCTTTAACAAATCAATGGTCACTACATCAAATGGATGTTAACAATGTTTTTTTTACAAGGGCATCTTCTAGAGACAATTTACATGAAACAATCTCCAGGCTTTGTACATCTGGATTTGCCACCTCATGTCTGTAGGCTTCAGAAAGTGATATATTGTCTCCAATAGGCACCAAGAGTGTGGTACAATGAGCTGCAGCAATTCCTATTATAGTATAGTTTCCTCACTAGTGTTTATGATACCTCGCTCTTTGTTTATCTTCGACATGGAATAACTATGTAATTCTTGGTCTATATGGATGATCTTCTGCTCACAGGTAACTCCTTGGCTGCTCTTCAGAAATTCATGGATGCTCTATCATCTCAGTTTTCTCTCTAGAATGTTGGACCACCGAGTTATTTTCTGGGAATTGAGCTCATACCAACTTCAACTGGGCTATTTCTTCTCAACAATGGTACTTTCATGATTTATTTTATAAATTTGATATGGTTGATGCCAAACCTTGCAGTACTCTTCTTTGCACTTCGACTACATTAAAGCTTAATAATGGCACTGCTTCTATTGATGGGACTCTGTTTCGAAATATTTTGGGAGCACTTCAGTATGTCACACTGACACGTTCTGATCTCAGTTTTGCAATAAATAAACTATCACAGTTTATGTATCAGTCGACAAATACTCATTTTTGTTAACTCAAGAGAACACTTTGGTATCCTAAACATACACATACTTTTGGGTTACATCTAACTAGATCCCTTGATCTCAATTTGGTGACTTTTAGTGATGCTGATTGGGGGGTAACTTTGACTCTCAGACATCTACTTTTGCCAATGTGGTTTATCTTGGGAACAATTCTATTTCCTGGTACTCTAAACATTATTAGATAGTTGCACGCTCATCAATAGAAGCTGAATATATCATGCAGTTGCTAGTATAGTGGCAGAAATTATGTTGCTGTGAAATCTTTTTATTGAGCTCTATATATCCTCATCTGTCATTCCACATATTTACTGTGACAATGTCAGTGCTACTTATGTTTGTTCCAATCCTGTCTATCACTCACGCATGAAACATCTAGCACTTGGCTATCATTTTGTTCGAGAACAAGTACGATTGCAACATGTCCAGGTCTCTCATATTTCCATGACAGATCAGACTGCGGATGCTCTCACTAAACTGTTGTATCGTGTTCAATTTGAGATTGTTTGATCCAAGATGAAAGTTTCTCCTCAGCACTTCATCTTGTAGGGGCATGATAGAGATAAGAGTTATGATAGAGATAAGAGTTGAATACCAAGTCTTTGATAACATTTTTAGTTTTGTTAGATGTGCATATTATCTGTTATACGATCTCAACAATCCTATAAGTTAGGATCTCAAAACCAACCATAGCTCTATATATACAAGTGTATTGTATTGAAAATATATAACAGTTTATATTAAATTCTTCTTCTTAAGTTAAAGCTTCTTACTATGATCTACCAGATTTAGTGAGAAATAAGTTCGATTGTTCAAGGCAATATGAACATTGCCAGATATCATACCATATTGAAGAAACTATAGGATGAGTTAAGTTATTTATTGCTAATGATAGAATATACGTGTCGTTCATTAAAAACCACAACTGATTTGAATTAGAGGAATAAATTAATCCAGTTCTTGATGGGTTTAAACAATTCATATGACCATGTTAAAAATCATATTCTTCTTATGGATCTTATTCCTAGTGTGAATAAAAGCTTATCCTATGATGCTATGGGTTAAAAAAAAGGAAATATATACTATGGAAGATGTTTCCAAGCATAACGTGTTGATGGCAAGAGGACATGATTTTAAGAAGGAAGGAGGAAAAAAACATAATTATTGGAGCGATAAAAGAAGAGAAGCGAAGAAAGATAAGTATTGTGATTTCCTCAAAACAGAGGGTAACTTGAAGGTCACTTGAAGGAAACTTGCTTCAAATTACATGGATATCTAGAATGGTTTATTGGCAACAAGGATCAAAAAGGCAAGAAACAATCGAGAGTGATGGCAAACTTTGCTGACACGCCATTTAAAGAGATGATAAATCTGAGATCATTCAGAAATCACCTGGATGGTCTTCAGAAATTACAAACATTATACAATAAGAAGTTATGAAATATATGAAAGGAATGAGTATGGGTGAAGATAATAATCGAGTTAATTTTTCTTATCTAACAGATTTTGCAGGTTATATGCTTAATTTTGCTTTTAGTTCACTTGATTTTGTAGAACCAGGTTCATGGATAATTGATACAAAAGCAAACCATATGACATCAAACCTTAAGCTCTTTGTTCAATCAAAAATATCGAAAGAATGTACAGCAATGTTTTTACCAGATGGATCAATTAAATTGCATATAAGAGACATAACTATCAATTCTTCTCTCAAACTCACCCCTGCTCTTCATATACCTAGCTTCAAGCTCAATTGACTTTCAATTCATAAGATTGTTAATACGTCTAGAATTAAAATCATTTTTACCCTTCTTTTGTTTATTTCAAACCTTATTGACTGAGAAAGTTTTAACAATTGGACGAGTTGTGGGAAGCCGTTACATTCTAGAAAAAACTAGTTTCTCACAAGCCATAATTGATTCGATGATTCCAAATAAGAAGATGACAAGTTTGCATACACAATAACAAGTAGCTTGTACGTTTACTGAACGTATAAACAAGAGAAAGCAAACTAATTTTCAGCTTTGGCATAATAAATTAGGACATGCACCTTACTCTGTTAACAAACATATTGATGTTATTTCTTCTGCTAATTCGGTCTCTTTACCTCAATATGACATTTGTCCTTTATCCAAACAACATAAACTACCATTTCTTCAACGACAAACTACTTCATCCAATATTTGTGATATTATACATATAGACCGTTGGGGACCTTATAAAACTCCATTTGTTTCTGGAGCTCATTATTTTTGACCATTATTAATGATTACAGTCGAGCTACTTGGACTTTTTTACTTAACCACAAGACTCAAACAGCCAAAACCGTTGCAAAGTTTCCCATTCTCGTTGAAAATCATTTTCAAACCACTGTTAAAGTCATGAGAAGTGATAATGGCAGTGACTTTGTTAATTCGGATTGTTCTCGTATGTTTCAAACCAAAGGAATTATGTATCAACGTTTATGTTCATATTCTCCTTATTAACAGATAAATGTTACGTTTATCTGTTACACTCCTCAACAGAATGGCACAGTAGAAAGAAAGCACAAAGGTCTCTTGTGGACTGCTCGATCTTTGATAGTTCGAAGTAAGTTGCCAAAGAAGTTTTGGGGAGATTCCATTTTATTGGTTACCTACATAATCAACAAACTTCCTACACCTCTTTTGCCCTAGAAAACTCCTTATGAGTTGCTCTACAATAAGCCACCAAGTTATGAAACTCTTAAAACTTTCGGTTGTCATTATTATGGTACCAATACCTTACCCCATAAAGATATATTTGATCCTAGAGCCTTTAAGTGTGCCTTTATTGGCTATATTATTGGTCAGAATACATTTAAACAGAAGGCATTTAAAATATATGATCTTGCTACTCACAAAGCATTTGTCTTCAAAGATGTTTTTTCATTAATTTATGTTTCCTTATGTTCAAGATTCACCACCACCACCACTTCATTTTACTTCTCTTCCAGAAATTTCTCCCACTGATCCTCCTCCCACACGTGTTAATGACTTTCTTTATCTTCCTTTAGACTTACCCTTACATAATACCACAGCTCATGTATCACTAGTTGATTCATCCGCTATAGATAAAATGCAGAGTACTTTAGTTCCAGCTAAATCACCAATATTGATCTCTACCTCAAATGTTTCTGATGCTTCTATACCTCCTTTACATATTCGGAAAAGAACAAGAGTCAACTATCCTTCTTCAAGGTTAAAGGATTTTGTCTTGAATGTAAATGTTTCTACCTGCAACTTCACATCTATTGCTGGTTCTTTCTCAGCTCAATCACCTACTTTAGGTATGTCCTATACTCCTCCCTCCTTTCTATTCATTCACCCACCTTATTTTACTTCTTGATATCTGCATAAGTATATCTACTATCCATGAACCTCAGAGCTATAATCAAGCTAAACTAGATGAAAATTGGGTTAAGGTCATGCAACAAGAGCTTCATGTGTTAGAGCAAAACAACACTTGGGAGCTCACCTCCCAACAAGAAAGTTATTAGTTCTAAATGAGTTCATAAAGTCAAATTTAAACCTAATGGTATGCATAATGATATAAGGCGAGATTGGTAACTAAAGGGTACAATCAAATTGAAGGCCTAGTTTATACTTATAGCTTTCTCCTATTGCTAAACTCGTTACTATGCGTCTATTTCTTGCCATTGTTTCTGCTAATTCAAGGCATCTGCATCAAATTGATATAAAAATATGCTTTTCTCCATAGTTCTCTTAACTAAAAAGTGTTCATATTGCCTCTTGAAGGATATACCAGAGCTGGTTTGGATTAAGTTTGCAAGCTTGTTAAGTCTCTTTACAACCTTAAACAGGCTTCTAGACAATGGAACTTGACATTTTCTGCTAAACTTCAATAATTTGGTTTTGTTCAATCTAAACATGATCGTTGCTTATTTGTCATGTCTTACAAATCTTCTTTCTTAGCCCTCATCACCTACATAGACGACGTATTAATCACTGGACCTAATAAAGCAGTCATTCAAGATGTTAAGCGGTTTTTACATGCTGCATCTACTGTCAAAGACCTTGGATCTGCTAAATATTTCTTTGGTCTTGAGATAGCTCGCTCTTTTGATGGGATTTATCTTTATCAAAGGAAATATGTGCTTGATATTTTACAAGACACTAGTTTATAAGGTGTCAAGCCTGCTACTATTCCTTTCCCTACCAACACTTGACTTCAATCCACGATAGATTCTGCATATTCAGATGCAGCTAAATATCGTCGCTTAATTGGTCATCTTCTCTATCTTAATATTTCCCAACCAGATATCTCTTTTGTCATTCAATAGTTAAGTCAGTTCATGAATTCTCCATAAGCTTCTCATTGAGATGCAACTGAATTTGATTAAATATAATTTAATTAGTTGATTTGGAATCAAATTGACAATTTTTTATTATTGAACGAAACTCGAAAAAGATCAAGTTCTAATTTAATCAAATTTAAAAATTCAATTCTAATCAAATCAATTTGAACTATTAACTTTGAATACAAGATAAGCGAAAAAAATTAAAATCAAATTTAATTAAATCTGAATATTCAAGAATGATCTTTACCTTGGAAATAATTACGTGACTTAGCCTAATAAATTTGAATTAGGATATACACCACAAGCTATAAGTTGTCTGTTGTTTCTTATCATCAAAAGAAGCCAAAATTATTTCATAAATTTTCTAAATCACTTTATACAAAAAAAAAAAAATTTTAAATGTGTCATCACAAAGAAAGAAAGATTAAGCCGAGGATTAGTTCAAAGAACATTAGAGTTGCTTCCAAGTAGATGGGTATTCCAAGTTTAAAGTTAGGTTTAAGAGAATCTATTAGATTGGCATCTCTACAGTCTGCTAAAGTGATCAATTTGCGAAGTATTTAGTTATGGAAAATGAAAAAATGGTTCCAAATACCAATCACCGCTTACCCTCGTATATAAATTACAATATTCTCAGTAGAAGATGCAAGCAGAGTACTGCTTAAAGTGGCTCAAAATCGCAAGCACACAAGTGTAATCGCAAACAAAACTAAAAACAATGCGTAACTTCACCAGGTTTTGACCTAATTAGCGAAAATTTATGCGCCTACATGTGGGCATCAACAGCTATTATGCACTAAGTTCAGTTTGTGCATTCTAACCTATTTTCTGCAAAATCTCTTTGTACTTGCAAAGTACAAAATAGGAGGCATTGAGTCATTATCTCGTGTATAAGAAATGCATAATTTAACTCCCAACAAAGATTCCTTGTTTTATAAATATTGGAGGCCTTTAGACGCCATATGAAGCATCTTTTTGTTCCTAGCAACTAGCATTTCTCTCTGTGGCTCTTATTAATTTCTCTCTTAGGAGTTCCCTTTTCCTAAATCACTAGCCATGAAGCTAGGAGCTTCAAGAAATGAGAGCGGGACATTATTTGCTCGAGGATGGTCGTGGTTCAAGTCCTTGCCTGAAAATTTGAAAGCTAAGGTGATTGATATTGTCAGTAAAGCAAAGAAGGTGGGGAGAGATGACCCTAGAAGAATTATCCATTCACTAAAAGTAGGATTTGCTGTGACATTGGTCTCAACTATCTACTACTACCAACCACTCTACAAGAACTTTGGAGACTCTGCACTGTGGGCTGTAATGACTGTTGTTGTTGTCTTTGAATTCTCTGTAGGTAAGTTCTTACATAACGAATTAGCTATGTCTCATTCACTCTTCATGGAACTATGTGCAAATATTAGTTTAATGACACATACCATATGCATTTTATAGGTGCTACACTCGGGAAAGGTTTGAATAGAGCAATGGCTACATTTTTAGCTTGTGCTCTTGGCATTGGAGCTCATTACATCGCAAACTCTTCTGGGCATATTGGCGAGCCCATACTAATCGGATTCTTTGTCTTCTTACAAGGTAGTCTTCTATTATTTCTTTTTCTTGATCTTCTTTTCATTCCTTTTTGGTATCCATTATATGTACAATTGTCCTATTTGTTCTCTCTTACAAAAAACTTCTAAATTTGTTTGTTTACAGCTTCAATATCGACGTTCATACGTTTCTTTCCCAACATTAAAGCAAGATATGACTATGGTTTGCTCATATTCATATTGACGTTCTCTTTTATATCGATATCGGGTTTGCGAGTTGATGAAGTATTACAAATGGCACACAAGAGACTGTCAACAATCATTTTAGGTGGCTTTGCTTGTTTGATGATTTCCATAGTAGTTTTTCCTGTGTGGGCTGGAGAAGATCTTCATAATCTGATTGCTCTCAATACAGAAAAGTTGGGCAAATTTTTAGAAGGCAACACCTCTCTCTTACTCTAACTAATCATTTTTACTTGGTCTTTTCTTTCTTTTTTTAAATCATTATGCACTTAAAATAAAATTTCAACGGTGTCTACAGGGTTTGGAGATGAGTACTTCAAGGTCGAAGAGGATGGGAAATCTGAAGATGACAAGTCATTTTTGCATGGGTATAGGAGTGTTCTCAATTCAAAAAGCACTGAAGAATCCTTGGTGGGAATTATCCAAATCTACCATCCTTCTCTAAACCTTACGTGGAAAAGTTTCTGATAACACTTCCATGGATTTCTCAGGCTAACTTTGCGAGATGGGAACCAGGGCATGGTCGCTTCCAGTTTCGCCATCCATGGAAGCAATACTTAAAAGTTGGAACTCTGGTTCGTCAATGCGCCTATAGGATTGAAGCACTCAGTGGCTGCCTATTTGCTGATAAACAGGTTTTATATCCAAATATCGCTATGTAGTAATACTCTCTTTTTCCTATATATATTGAGTTGTACATGCAGGTATCGCCAGAAGTTAAAAGCAAAATTCAGGAGGCATGCACAAAGGTGAGCGTTGAAAGTGGCCAAGCACTTAAGGAACTGGCATTGTCAGTTAACACAATGGTCCTACCATATTCTGCTGATCCCCATATTCAGAAAGCCAAATCAGCTGCTAGGGACCTGAAATCGTTACTCAGATCGAGCGATTGGGAGGGTGTTGAACTCCAACAAGTCATACCAGCAATTACAGTAGCTTCCCTACTTCTTGATGTGGTCACTAGCACTGAAATAATTGCTGAATCCATACATGAACTTGCTACAGCAGCAGATTTTGAGAAAGTAGGTCCTACGGTTTCACCTGAACAATTACCCAAGCAACTACACCCTCTAAAATCAGAATCCGACGTCGATTACCCCCATGTTGTTATTGAAGTCAAAGAAACAAGTTTTACTGGCGTACGTGAGAAATGAGAAAGTGAGAAATTTTCAGGGAAGCAATTAGTGAAAATGTAAATATTATATATTACCAAACAAATAAATCACATGAATATATATGATTATCATATACTTTGGATGTTAATTATAATCTAACAGAAGTAACAGCTGACCCATGTGATGTCCTTGTAACTTAATTAAGTGCATGTTTTCTTTCTTGCTTCTTAATGATCATTTCTTTATCATCCGATGCAGAGTTATATTCCCATTTCATTCTTTTGGTCTCCCACTTCCTAGCGATAAAATATACCTGCTTAATTCCATTTTACGCCATAACATCTGCAACAGAGATTATGGTGGAGACTGAAGACTTGGGCTTTACTCTTAAAAATAAAGGAAAAAATTAATTAATACGATAAAAATTATAAAATTTATAATAAATGATTTAAAAGAAAATAAAAATTAAATAAAAATATTAAAATTTAAATAATCGGATGGTAATTAATTACTTAAAATGCTAAAAATATTTATGTGAAATTTCACTCGAACAATTTTACAATTCAACACATATACTCAATTTTCATTAGATATAATTTAGTTTATTATTTTTATCTTATTTATTCAAAAATTTCATAACTAATAAAATTTAAATTTTTTACTAGCTCTTTAATATTTTAAGTCAATTCAAATGAATTAATTTATTGTATGTAATTATAAAAAAATTTTATCGACTAATTAATTGAATTTCTTAATTTAAACCAAATCTATTACTTGTCTTTCAATTTAAGTTATTTATTAAGAATATATGATTTATGCATTATTAAATACGTTTTAAAATTTTCCTAATACATATTTTAAAGAATAATGACTATAAAATTTTCATTATTAAAAATAAGAAATAATATGAAAATAGCAATTAACTTAGGAAGGAAGCTAATACCTATGTCTTATTGCCCAAAAATGCATAGGTTTCTTTAGGCCACAAGTTCTCTTTAAAAAAAAAAAAAAGGTTTTCTTCAAATTCCACACTGACCACACAAACTGAGTCTGAGGAACACAAAGTGGTGATGAACATGAAAAGTAAAAGGCAAAGTTATGTGGAAATTTGAGGTGTTTCCCACTCATGCCAGATGAGATCTCCTAAGCATAAAAAATTCCTACCTCCTTTCATATTGTAGGGACTGGGAAATTTGGAGCCTCTTTTATATAAGTAGACACTTGAATACACCAACGGACTTATCACAGTAGTTTCGCCTGCATATCCAACTTTTGTAGCCTTTTGAATCGGTGTGCTTATCAAGAAATTTTCCTTTTGAATGAACGAACTAGGTCACTTCATGACGTACTTGTTGGCTGCTTTCGAAAGCAAACCATCATTAATGGAAACACACTTCCAAGTTAGTGCGAATATTTTTAGGAACTCCATTATCGTAATCATCATAACTTCTTGTATTGCCCTTGAATTATACTTAGGAACATAGCATATTCGGGATGCTTTAAATTGAAGGACTCTGATTTAATATAATTTACTTCTGAAATTAGTTTTTGTAATGGTTCCGTCGAATTTTGGCTGAACTGTACATTACCGTTTGGATCCATAAGTTGGTTGCTTTCTGTGATGAATCCGACGTGAAAGTACCTGCAAAACAAAGAAGGCTTGTCGGGGGTTGTGTCCCGATTAGCCCCTCCGACGCTCAAGTCAGTATTTTGTCAAGGTGATCTTGATGAACGCAGGCAAAAGCTAGGTTTATGATTGCGTACCTCAATCATGGGAGAATTATACCTTATATATGGTTTGACGGTTAGGTTTAAGTCTTTACGTGTTTGCATGGAAGGTTTCCTTCTACAGATGGGTCAAGGAGGGTGTGGGCTGGACTCGGACTTGGCCTAAGTATAAAACTGGTCTTTACAGGATGGACCGATCAGCCCATGGGTCGTTTTGACTGAGTCCGAGTCCAATACGACCGACCCGACTAACTTACATAAATAGATAATTAAAATGAAATATAACATAATTGGAACAAAATAGAGAGGACAAACGATCATATCCCCGAGTGCAAGGAAAAACCAAGACCAACTCCTGTGGGTCAGCTTAAGTTGAATTTCAAGTCCTATTCAAACGTGATCTTAAAAGATTGGATTCGTTATCAACCCGACCTACTTCAAGTAAGACTAAAAGAAAAAACAGTACTGAAAGCACTTAGTGGTGGAGGTTGAATCCAAACTTTTCAACTTAAGTTGCTTTCTGATGGACCAATAGTAATTGCTACTCCACTCCATGTGATGCCTAAGAAACAAAGCAACATAATAAAATGGAGACAACCAAGAAATTAATATGCAATGACCTTGTAAGTTATGGTCGTAATATAAATATTCAGACAGCCTTACTTGCAGGGAAGCAACCCTTCACACATACATAGGAAGTCCCATGTGTGACGATGGTCCTGGAAACCATTTATAAAACCAGGCTATAACATTAAGAGTACCAAGTGGTTCAAGCACATCTAGTAAATACTTTGGTAATTTAATTGAGAATAGATATAAATTAAATTTGCTAATATTATTTCATTTAAACTGATTGTGAATTTGTTAAATAAACCACTCGAAATGTGTAAATTTTAAATTATTGTAGGAACTTGATACACAATCGATTGTATAATATTATAAATGATTAAGTTTACCGTGTGGATTATTATTTTTATTAAATATATATTTTTATTTTTTTGATACATTAAAATGGTAGTTTAGGAATATTATTAGGCCAATCTTGAATTAATAGTTTTTCAATGTTTTAAAAATTGTCCCAGAAGTTAAACTTGTATAATAAGAGGTTTAAAGTTTAACAGATTTAATTAGTATTAAACCGTTGGCTAAAAATTGAATAAAATTTTAAATTTTAAAATATGATTAAAAAGATTATTCTTATCCATCAAATAATTTGAGATTTAAGTGAAAAAAATTGTTAAATAAAAATTTATTTATTTATTTTTGAGTATAATAACTTATTAATATACAAAATTGACTAATTAATTAATAAACTAACCGACTTTTAACAACAAAAATTATTAAAATAAAAAAAATTAAAATTAAAACCAAAAATTAGACTAATTAAGATATTTGCAGTTCAACCTTTGAATTTTTCAATCATTGAAACATTTACTGAATCTCGAAGTGACCGAGTACACCATTCAATTAATAGCTTCTACAAGAGGGCAATCCCCTGGAACTCCTACAATTTAGGGTGAATTTAATTAGCTATAATGCATCTTAAGCTCCTAAGCAAATGCCTCTTTGTGTCAATTTGCTGAATCACAATTATAGTCAAAGCCCCATTTTTGCAAATTTTCAGGAACAATATGATCTTAAAGGAATCTTATTGATTAATCAATAGTTTAATATTTTGTTGGGTGTATCGCATACGAAAGGAACACCTTAGAAGAAGGTGAACAATGGACAGAAGTAAGAAATTTGCTTAGGAAGTCAAAACATGCAAATCTTGAATTGAAAGAAGATCTAAAATGTTTACCAAACTTATGAAGTTTTCTCAATTTGTCAACCATAGCCCATAGATTTCACCATCATTCTCTCCACACGTAACGTAGGAGGAAGACGAGAGACCTTGTAGCAACTAGGTCTAGCATAGCTTTGTATAGAATTAGGTAATCTCATGCATGATTTTATAAAATGAAAAGGAAAGAAAATTGCCTAAAAGGAGTGGTAAGATGACTAAAGTGGTAGGTTAACTAGTAATTATTTGAATCCAATTCATTATTTAATTTAAATTGCTAATACATTAAATAAATTTTCTTTGTATTTTTATTTATAAATAATTTTTATCGTATTATTTAGTTTATTACGTATTTCATATTTTATTTTTATTTTTATTATATATATGTATTTATTTGTTTGTTTGTTTATTTTTTATGTGAGCCGATTTGAAATAATCACTCTATTATAAGTTAGAGTTAAAATAACTTACTATTTGATTTTTTTATTTAACTGTTATTATTGATGTTGTTGTTGCAACAAATATTTTAAATTGTAACTAATGTATATTTTTAAATTATATATTTTAAATTGTTGTTAAAAATAAAAATAGAGGTTGAGAAAATTCAATCATTTTATTGAATTGATTGCATATTATGCTATATTAATATGGGAAAATTTTATATGGTATATTAATGGTGATTGTTCATGATTCACAATTTTTTATTGAGGAAACTCCGTAGGCGGGCCAAGTGGGCATATCTCTCTGAGGGTCCAACTGACGCACCACCCCACAGACGGGTCAAGCGAGCGCACCTCATCATTGAGGGCCCAATTAGTTCTCCATCTACAGGTAAAACCTCGGCTTGCCCAGGCTCTTACAAGAGGGGCTAGCATAGAATCGAACCTGGGACCTAACTAAAGTCAAGTCTCGTTCTCAACCATCGAGCCACACCCCTTAGGAGCAAGATACTATACTTATTTATGTAAGTTTCGTATTTATTTATGTAAGATTAACGCGAAACTCACGTAAATAAATAACTAAAATTTATAAAATAAAATAAGATATTATAAAATTGAACGGAAGATTCAGTTTCTATTTTAATGCCGTAAGCAAAGAGTAGAGTATGCATGGATATCATATTAGATTTGATCAGCTCAACTAAAATCCTTACGCCAAGTTGACCCATTCGTGTGATCTCATGTCCTTGTTTTGGCTTCTGATTATTCTCTCCTTTATTTAATTCTTGAATTGATGTGTTGCCTCCATAGAATATTTCATTAGTCTCATCCTTCTCCAAGACCCTCTCATTTTATAAAATTGCACGTTTGATTTGTTAAAAAAAAAATTAATAATTCATATTAAATATATAAATTATTAGTCGTATTTGAGTTATTATCTTATTAAATAATTTATTTAAAGTACGAATTATTACATTTATTACAAATTTAAAAATAGTAGTTATCAATTTTTTATAAAAATAATTTATTATATTTCTAACACATATTTGAGAAATTCAACGTATACTAGCATAGTCTTTTTGAGGGATATTGGAGTAAGAAATTCATCTTCTTGGCTGTAGAGTTTTCATATATGAAAAATTATAAGCTCTGACGATGGAAGAAGGTCTAGAATGACATCAGGAGAATGTCGTAGATTCTGATAAGATTGGGAGTTGGACAATGCCAGTGACAGACCTTTCTATCTACTTGGTCTGGCAAGTTGCAAGGCCAAGTTGGACTTGAAGAAGTGCTCGACTGTTACTGCACGAATGGGATAGAGCATGTAGTGTTCATATATGCACAAACCATATTATTTTGACTTTAACCACGTGGTTCAATACTAAAAAGTTTTAGGACTAACATCCAGGCTTATAAATTTTCACTTCTTTATTCATAAAGTGAAAATATTCGAGATTCAAAGATGAGTTTCCAAATTTGCATATAACAAAATTTTAAAAAATTTGTGCCACATTTAAGGTCAAAGGTGTCACTAATGACATGATCAGACTAAGGTTATTCTCATTCTCATTAAAGAATCAGCTAAAGTAATGATTAAATTCTCTGCTTAAAGAATTCATCACCATATATAACCAAATGATGGAGAAGTTTCTTCCGAAATACTTCCTGCCAACTAAGATTGTCAAATTGAGGAACAATATCTCTTTCTATGCTCAGATCGATTTAGAGATGTCATATGATACCTAGGAGATATTCAAGAAGATGTTAAGAAAGTGCTCACATCATGGTTTACCATCATGGACGTAGATTCAAATCTTTTACAATGCGCTCAATTAAACAACTCGATAGATGATTGATGTAGTAGCTAAGAGAATACTAAATAATAAAATACCAGGAGCAATCTATGATTTCATTGAAGATATGGTCATGAACAGCTACCCGTACTGTTCTTCTCAAGCAAAACCTAGCAAACCAATAAGAGTATATAATGTAGATGTGATTGCAGTGTTGACAAGCCAGGTTGAAGCTTTAAGCAAGAAAATAGATGGGTTGACGATGAATCCTGAATTATTCCAAGTGATGCAGTTTGAGCTATATAGACCCTCAGGATAATCCCTATAGCAATACATACAATCCATGGTGAAGGAATCACCAAATTTCTCTTGGAAGAATCAAAGGCAACCAAGGACTAACCCTCCATTAGGATTTCAACAACACCCACCTTAATAAAAAAAACCAAGCTTGGAAGACCTCATAATCAGATTTCTTCAAATTTTAGAGGTAAGATTTCAAGCCACCAAATCCTCATTGAGAAAACAAGAGGCTTTTATACATAACTTAGAAACTTAGATCAGTCAACTTGCTAAGCTAGTTTATGAAAGACAACGAAGGAGTTTATCTAGTGATAATTATAGATTGCATGATATTTTAATAGGTATTTTAATATGTTTTAGTTGTTAATTAATTGATTCATGCATATTTAGGGTCAGAATTGTGTTAGTTGGTTAGATATTTGTGTTTTGAATGTTATGTAGGTTGGAGCATGCTAATGAGCTTTAATTTTGTGTATTTGAGATATCTTGATGTGTTTGTTAGTGTTACAGATCAAATATCAAAGAATAGAGAGAATTCGGAGGAAACTCGGAGTAAGACCTAAGGCCACGAATCGTGATACAAGTTTGGTGGGTCTGCCATAATTGTGACAAAGAGTAAAAATTAGGTATCACAATTGGGGTGTTGGGCCCCGATTCCTTTTTTTTCAAGTCAACAAGCTTGATTAAATTATTTTGAGGCATAATTAAACTAT
>JANTPM010000245.1:5590520-5605796 GCA_025434745.1 Erythroxylum divaricatum
AAAAATTAAATAAATAGGTTTGATATCTTCTTGGGCTTAAGTGATGAAGCATTAAATAGCCCAAGTCTTCGTGTTTTTAAGCTCTAAGTGTATCCGGTCCAAGGATTTGAGTTAAGTGGATTATTTTGGGCCCAATTCCATTAAACTCTCCTTCAATAGGCTCGGAGTTCGCCATCTTCTCAAGATCCTTACTCCTGCTCATATATCTGGGTTAGGAAGTTGTCGGATTTGCAATTGGTTGTACAGAATCCTACATTGATGTATGTTGATAACAAGCAGCCATTGTTATCTCGATGAATCCGGTGTTTCATGGTAGGACTAAGCATTTTAAGTTTAGATACTATTATTTGAGAGATTTGCAAAAAGATGGAGAAATGAAGCTGAAATATATAAGAGCAGAAGAGCAGGTGGCTGATTTGTTTACAAAAGATTTCATGTTTCACGATTCGAACAATTGAGAAGTTTGGTGGGAATTCAAAAGCTGAATTTCTGATCCAAGGAGGAGATTGTAGAAGAAATGTCTCAGAAATGAAACGTAAAGAAGAAGTCTTCAGCTTACATGCAAGCCATGCAACGACGTAAAGAGTCAGTTAGGAAGGAATCTATAAAATTCAGTTAAGACAGTTAGATGACAGTTAGTAGAAGTGTTATAAATGTACAGAAGTCACATATGTTGTATACATTTGATTTAATAGAAGAAAACTCAAAAATTACTGAGTCTTTGATATACTCTGTTTGCCCCTGTTTTTGATTTTGTTCTCTCTCTCTCTAGCTTTCTTTCGTTCTTTTGTTATTTCTTCAACAAATTTGGTTTACAGTCTTTAGTTATTCATATGGTAGATAGATAGTGACTTCAGTTCTCATCAGAAGCTTCTTCTATGAAAACCAAGAATACGAAGACAGCCACGTACAAGAAAAGGTAAAACTTGGTTTTGGGAGCAAATTCAATGTAAAACGTTTATTAGTACTTGCGCATGAGAAGTTAGTAGATTGGTGTAAGTAAGAGATGTTATGGACTAGGGAGAGTAACAATAAGTGACATCAAGTGGATTTATAGAGCAATAAGGCATACAAAATGGTTGTAGGAGTGAAATAAGTTGTGAAAAATAATTGCCATGTAGCCATTTTTTGAGAAATCATTAGCGTAAGACTCGGGAGTCAGGAGATCTGTTTCATCCTTAACGTATAACGCCTGACATCGCCGTCTTTATTGAATGACTACCACTATCAACGGGACGTAATCCTCTGGTCCCGTTTTTCTGTCCTTATTATGTCCTATTACATCTTAGTCATTTATTTATGTAGGTTCCATACATTATCAATCGGGACGTGATCCTCTAGTCCCATTTCCCTGTCCCTATTCTGTCCCACATAAATAAATGGCTTAGATGTAATGGGACAGGAGAACGGGACTAGAGGATTTGAGGGCCAATCAACCTCGCCCCCAAACTCAGCTAGACATGTCAGCCAGAAGTGGACAGATCTTCTGTCCCACTGCTCTATGGATTAGAATGTTTGAGATCCGCTCCCCTCGAGTAAGTTTCATGTGACATTACGACCTGCAAGTTGATAACTCAAAATAGTATGCATATGATCAATTGCCAAGTTAATACACACTCTTGCAGTCAAAAGGTAGAATCACTCGTTCCCACATTTTGTCCTGACAAAGTAGTGAAAAAATAAATCATGGTTTAATCTTATTTAGCTTATCAAAAAAGAGACTTAGTGCTTAGTACGCACAAGAAAGTTAATACACACTCTGATGAGACATGAAGGGTTTCATAATAGGTTCGATTAAATTTTGAATAGATTCGACGACTTAAAATCGAAAATTTTGAATTTAAAGTTTAATTAAATTATGAATTTGACTTCAAAATTTTAAATTTATATTTTAATTTAAATTAAATATTTTGTGTTTACATCAAATTCTCAACATGATAAATTAAGAACTTATTACAAGCTTTAAATAAATGATTTATTAAGAAAATCTAACAAATGTAGATATTGCCAATTTCAATCAATAAAATAACTTCTAGCTTAAGAAAGTAAGAAACTCAAAAACAGTAAAAGAAAGACACCAAACATGCCAGGACTCTGTCAAGCTTCCAACCTTGGATCTTATGCATCTCTAAACAAAGCGTTAAAGACCCATTTTCTTCCTTGTTTTCCCTACAAACATGTCCCTGGATTTGATCATGCCAGGAAAAATTCCACAGACAGTCATAAATGGAAATTGTGCTACAGCATCCCTTCTGCCAAGGGAAACAATTGCTAGTGTTGAACCAGGCTTGTAACTAGCCAATTTGCTTTCCTGTTTTCCGGTCATTAATAACTTCAAGTTCTTAGCAGTCATCGAAGCTTGATTTTGAGCCAAGTACCCTTGCTTGATTTCCTGTTGTGCATAAGCACAGTAGAATGATAGAGTCTCGAAAACAATTTTCCATTTAGAAGACAATGCATGGAATGCTAACATCCCACGACAAGCACTCTCAACAAATAAAATTTAGACGCTTCTTTGTCATAATTTGCACCAAGCATTACCATAACTACACCAAACTATACTTATTTCTATGAATGACATCAATTCACAGTTTGGAAACTGCGTTTTTAGTTCTGTTAAATATAGTAAACAGCACAATTCACCAAAATTATGGTCAACAATCATTGCCATACCAGTCAAGATAAAAACCGGTGGTACATTTCACCAAGGAGTTAACTCAGAATCATTTCTAGAGTGTCTTATGGAAAATAGAAGCTTAGGTTCCTATAAAGTTGATTAGAAGATACATGTTGACAATGATAAGCAAACTCAGGTTGATGAATTAATATCCAATATATTCCCTTAAAAGAGATAAGATGATCGTTGCTATAATTGCAGCAACTCCATTACTCTTTTAGACTTTTACAAGGTTAGATAAGTGGTTTCCTGAGGTGCTGTCTGGGGCACCAAACAATTCAAGCATGCAAGAGGTGCTATTTGTAGGAAAACAGAGGATCCTAGCAAAGACAAATTACTAACAGATTGGGTGAGAACTTACTGGAATATCAGTAATATCTCCAACTGCAAATATATTCTTTCGACCCTTGACTCTCAAATGCTCATCAACCATCAACCTTCCATGTTTATCCAAGCTATCCTTCAGCATAGTATCCTTAAGCCAGGCTGAACCTAGTGGCTTCCCAGTGCATAGGAAATGGCAATCTACTCTTAGAGTTTCCCCTGTTGAAGTGTGGTATGTCTTTCCATCATTACTATCTGCTGTAGAGTTCAAATCAACTCTTTGTTGTAATTTCACTTCAACATTCTTCGATCTCAACCATTCCAGTGCTTTATCTGCAGCTTTTTGCCCAATAAATTCCAACAACCTTGATCCACTATGCACCAGAGTAACATTTTTCTCTGGGAAATCAACTGCAATTTCTCCAGCAAATTCAACACCTGTTGGACCTCCTCCAACAATCAAAATGGACTGTGCAGATGTAATCTTTTCGTTCTCTGCCAGAGTAAAATAGAACTATTAGTTTGAGCAAGTTTATTAAAGATACAACTTAGTAAAAGTATTTAGCCCCAATATATTCAATCTTGCTTTAAACAATTCATCAAAACCCGTAACAATGAGATCCAAGCAGGAATATGATAATCTAGATAGCATGACTATGAAACTTCTATCATCACTATTTTCCTATATTGAAACAAAAACCAATAGAGGTTCAGTAAGAATAGTAAGGCCCGCTTCATCAGCCTCGTTTGTTCTTTTCTTTTTTCTTTTTTTTTGAAAAATGAGAAGAAAAATCAAGTACATTCACAAGATTAATCGTTGCTGAACTCCAAATTTCAAACTGAAAAGAGCTTAACATGTAACATTTCAGTTTATTTCAATCTGCCTAACTTTCAGTTGCAATTTCAAAGAATCCATAAACAATTCACGTCTGTCAGAAAGATCCAAGCAACAAATTAATATGAACACGAAACTGAAAAAGGCTAAACTGGAAATTTGTAATAGTATTCAATTCAGCTAATCATATCTCATGTGTAATCTCTGCTAGAAATCAGGTAAAACACTTTTCCCTACCAAACTGCAATATGCACAACTGTGCCCAATCAAGAATCTGGAGCAATTCAAAACTGAAAATATCCTATTTAGCTATGTGTTCATGAGTGGGTGCTTTAATCCTTTATAACCAGCAAAGCAATAGACTCTAATCCAATAAGATCTAGCTTTTTCATGCTATTTAGATTTAGGTCTGCTTTGGGAAGATCTGTCTGTGGAAAATCTATGTGTATTAAAAGTCTACGTATAGAAATGTTGAAACCGATAAATCTGAGGCAAATGGCTGTGAACAAATGAATATGGATATTTTTATCTTCAGTGCCACCAAACACGCCCAGTTGTACACTCTCTAGATTTAGATTCTACTATCTGGGGCTCCAACATACCTCTCTACTTAAGAATACCACACCATTGTCGCAGGTCTAAGCAAACGGTCTCTAATTGGCTAAATAATGAACTGCAGCATATATAAGGATTTCCAATTTCATCAATTGACTTAAAAAAATCTAAATGGCAACAATACAACTTGTGTGGTAGAAGGATTTGAATTTGAGTGGAAGGAAATGAAATGCGTTTGAATGGCTGCTGCGGCTTACTTACCTTCTTTGAACTCGTTAAGTCTTTGTTCCCTGGTTTGTGGGACAGGATCATTATGGCCAGTGGCAATGACAAGATAGTCGTAGGGAATTTCCTGGCCTTCAGCAGTCAATACTTCTTCTTCAGTGATGTTCACGGCAACGGAAGTAACAATTCGACCATTGGTAAGGTAATCTCTGTGATTGATCACTGATCTCTCTCCAAATGATGGCTCCACCATTGCCCTCAAGCATGCCCATGTGATCTCAAAATACTCCTTCCTGATTTAAATGTGCACCGATTCAGAACAAATCTTTGGAAAAATGAAACTAAAGAAAGATGGAACTATGTAAGATGCTCTTCTAGCTGCTTGACCAATAAATCCACGAAGAAGTAGCTATACAGGAGTGTTTCCATGTTTACAACAGAAGCTATATAAGAATGCAAAAAGATATTAGCTAGGAACCAACTATCCCATCTGTCAGAAGAACTTGATGCTGTTCAAATCTGAACTGAAGCACAATCTTTCTAAAGATAATAAAACAAAGCACTGCATGAACTTCCGTTTCTGGTTACTCAATTCAACACCCATCAAATAGAACCATATGGGTTGACTCAAAATCCAGACGTCGATGAGGAAGTAAAGAAAAGACTAAATAAGAAACGATCGACTGGGTAGACGAGAAGAAAGCTTACGGATCAATAAGAGTAACATCAGCATCGAACTGGAGAGATTTGGAGAGCAATGCACCGGCAACCCCTCCGCCAATTACCACCACCCTCCTTCCTCCTCCGCCATCCATTTCGGGGGTTCAGGCTCTGCAAAGACGGAATCTTTTTCTTCGTCAATACGATTAAGAGTGAAGACACAAGGACGCTCATAAATTCAGCCAAGTGTAAAGTGTAGCAGTTGTCAGAATTTTTTGTGGTAATATCATACGATGGTCAATTTTTTGTAAAATCGTGAGCTTCTCATGTTTCTCTGACCCCAAACTCAAACCCACACCGATTTGCGATTTTGAAACCAGAGTTCCACTTGGGCTTCAGTCGAAGCCCTTATGGACCAGGAAACTTCATGTTCAACTTTAGCATCCCTTGCAGCAATTTTATTAACTTAAATTGATCGATTTTAAGATTAATTTTAAATTTTAAATTTTAAGCTAGACTTAAACTCTAACTATTCAATCTAAATTAAAATTTTAAAAAATGTCAAATGAAGTAACATTATTTTTAAATTTTAAATTAAAAAATTAATCAACAAGAATACAATAGTAACATCAATGACCCAATAAAAATCTCATTAAAAAAGGAAGTTTATAAAGGTTTAGTGTACAAAGTCCAACTTGTAACTAATAAAGATATTATTTTCAGACATAAATTATGTCACGCCTACTTGCATTATTATCATTTGCACAGTTACCACTTGAACACATTATGTCATTTTAATAGGATTGTGATAGGTTCCGATCAAAAGCTGAGAAATATTTAAGAAGTTTTCTCCTTTGGATGAAAATTACCGCAAATAATATTGCTGAATCTCAAAAATCTCTTCTTTCATTTATATTTATGATAGTTTAAATATAAAAATTTCTAACTGCTCTATCTCAAATAAAGGAGCTTAATTTATATGTGCAAAAAAGAATTTAAACATTTGAAAGAATAAGTGAATGGATAATGTTAGCAAACATAGTAGAGGTGTTGACAGTTTTGTAGCTCCTTCCTAGCTACACATTTCTTTTGCAGTTAGGATCTTCAAACTTTATCATTGCCTCCTCCTTTTTTTTAACCTTGTCCTCAAGGTTCATGATGTTATTTGCCCATATAGTTTCGTCTTCGTCATCTTCCGATAATAGTAGTTGGGGTTTGCGACATCGGTGTATTGAATTTTTAATATGGGCAGAGTGTAGAGTCCACTTACAAGAATTGAGCTTGGATCAACCATTGTCCAAATAACTAGAACTAGTTGTTTAGATAATTAACCCTTACCACTTATAAACCCTTTAATATTTTCATATTTAGTCAATATAGGATACTCCAATACTCCCCCTCAAGTGCAACTAGGACTGGACATCCAGTTGTCGCTTGAAATATACGCAGTGATAACCGGACTAGGCCGCTGGACTGGACATCCAAAC
The DNA here is from genome assembly GCA_025434745.1 of Erythroxylum divaricatum. Classification (NCBI taxonomy): domain Eukaryota; kingdom Viridiplantae; phylum Streptophyta; class Magnoliopsida; order Malpighiales; family Erythroxylaceae; genus Erythroxylum; species Erythroxylum divaricatum. Next base: position 5,597,284 of record JANTPM010000245.1, read on the forward strand.
GGTCAACCGAGAAATTAATAATCTGAACCAAACCTGCTCTTATACCATATTGAATTTTTAATATGGGCATAGTGTAGAGTTCACTTACAAGAATTGAGCTTGGGTCAACTATTGTCTAAATAACTAAAACTAGTTGTTTGAATAGTTGACCCTTACCACTTATAAATCTTTTAACATTTTCATGTTTAGTCAATATGAGACACTCTAACACGGTAGCCCGTGATGAATCGCCCATCGTAGTTGAAACATAATCCGTATGTTCGACACTTCTGCATTTCATCCTAAAAGATTCGTTTGGTAGATGCAGTTGGCGAAGTTGCGGGTTGTGATGAAGGAGTTGCTAGCGCTTGGTATGGTTGAGTGATCGCACCTCGTTCGGATTGGTTAGACCAGTGTTGTCGATTCAATTGATCCTCTCTGTAAAATAATGAAGAAGATTTGGAGAAATTGAATTATTTTACTCCACCTTGATGTACATGACATATATAGATTTACAACACTGATCTATTCCCTAATTCTAACCTAATACAAAGCTGTCAAATGAATGGTAACTAATAAATTTAGGTACGTAAAGATAAATACGCACAAGGAAATACACATCCTTTGCAATACTCCCCCTCAAGTTGGTAAGTGTGGATCAAGCACTCCCAACTTGCTTTGCAAAAATTCAAACGATTATCTACCTAAAGGTTTTGTAAAAATGTCCGCCAGTTGCATCTTTGTCGAGGCATAAGCTGGCCGAATCACTCCTGATTGCATTTTTTCCCGAACAATGTGACAATCTATCTCAATGTGTTTCGTTCATTCGTGAAAAACTGAATTCGCTGCAATATGTAGTGTCGCCTGATTATCGCAGTATAATGGTGAAGGTTCTGCTTGTGGTACTCGCAAATCATGAAGAATATATCTCAACCAAGTCAACTCTAAACATGTATTTGCCACAGCTCGGTATTCTGCTTCAGCTGACGATCTAGAAATATTTATCTGCTTCTTTGATTTCCAAGATATAAGTGAGGAACCAAGGAAGACACAATATCCTGATACTGATCGACGAGTTATCTGACATCCTCCCCAATCAGAATCACAAAAAGCTCTCAACTGCAAATTATTATTGGATGGCAAAAATAATCCCTGACCAGGAGTCCCTTTCACATATTTAAGGACTCGAATTGCCGCATTCCAATGAGACTTGCAGGGCTCATGCATGAATTGGCTTAATACGCGGACTGAATACACTATATCAGGTCTGGTTACAGTAAGATAGATTAGTCTGCCAACTAGCCTTCTATACTTTGTTGCATCTTGTAGCTTGTCGCCATCAAAGAGATCTAATTTCAAATTTTGTTCCATCGGAAACTTCTCCGGTTTTGCACCTGTAAGTCCCGAGTCGTGTAACACATCCAAAGCATATTTTCGCTGCGACATAAAAATGCCTTGACTGGAACGTGAAAATTCAATACCCAAAAAATATTTGAGATCACCTAAATCTTTGATGTGGAAGTGCCGAAGTAAATACTTCTTGAGCCGATCAATTTCTCGCATGTCATTCCCTGTCAACAATATGTCATCAACATAAACAAGAATAACAATGATAGATGAATCATTGACCTTGGTAAATAGGGAATAATCTGCCTTTGACTGCGCGTAACCCCCTTTTTGAAGAACAGTGGATAATGTAGAGAACCAATTTCGAGAAGCCTGTTTTAAGCCGTAGAGTGACTTATGAAGTCGGCACACTGTGTTCTCCCCCTGCCGACGTAATCCAGGCGGCGGATGCATATAGACAACCTCGTCCAAGTCACCATGTAAAAAAGCGTTTTGGACATCGAGTTGGTAAGCAAACCAATTTCTTGCGGCAGCGACAGTCAAAAGACACCGCAGAGTTGTAAGTTTGGCAGTTGGTGAAAAAGTCTCCTTGTAGTCGATGTCTTTAACCTGCGTATAACCTTTGGCGACTAATCGCGCTTTATAGCGCTCGATAGTACCATCAGAATTATATTTAATTTTGTAAACCCAACGACAACCAATAGGTTTCTGCCCTGGGGGAAGAGGAAATAGTAACCAAGTACGATTTCTTTCCAATGCTTCGAGTTCAGCTGTCATGGCTTGTTGCCAATGTGGGTGTATAACGGCCTGATCATAAGTCTGGGGTTCTTTGTGAGCTGTTATACTTGCCAGAAAGTGTCGGTGAGATGGAGAAAATCGAGAAAAAGAAAGATAAGATGAGAGGGGATACCTTGTGCCATTGTGGAGAACCTGTCCACTGGTTGAATTATTGGTCCGAGAAGACAGTATATAAGACTCATGCCATGTAGGAGGATGGTGGTTGCGAGTAGAACGACGAGCAGGGTCAGGATTATGTATGTTATGTGAAGCATCATTAGGTTCATCCTCATGATTGAGTTGATGGTGTGGTGATGATGTCGTATGGTTAGGAGAGGAGTCTTTGAAAAATTCGGTCAAAGTGATTGGAGAAGAATTATTGCCAGGAGAGGAATGAGGATCGAGAGTATCATTATCATGAGGTAGTTGAGAGTGTATGGGAGTGCCTGGTAAGGAAGGATTGTCAGGTATTTTCGGTAAGGAGGGTATATCACTGGCAAGATTTGGAAATAAAGGAGAGGTTGATTGCGGATTTGATTCTGAAGTCATGAGAGGAAAGATATTTTCGTGAAAAACGTCTCGGCTGATGATGATTTGCTTTGAACTGATGTCAAATAATTTATAACCCTTTTGATCATAAGGGTAACTATTAAACACACAACGTGAAGCGCAAAGTGAGAATTTTTGTTTGGGCTGGACAATTGTGGTGTAACATTGACACCCAAAAACTCGAAGATGATGGAGGGAAGGTGGTTTTTGATATAACATTTCATAAGGTGATTTATTTGACAGTAGGGGAGAAGAAAGCCGATTGATTAAATATACAGCAGTAAGGACGCATTACCCCCAAAAACGAAGTGGGATATTTGATTGAAAAAGCAGTGAGTGTGCAACATTTAATATGTGGCGATGCTTACGTTCAACCACTCCATTTTGTTGCGGAGTGTAAACACATGTATGTTGAAATTCAATGCCACGTTCTTGAAGAAAATGAGTTAAGGGTAAAAATTCTGTACCATTATTGGTACGGAGGATTTTAATAGATGTGTGAAATTGATTTTGGACGAAGATCACAAATCGTTGTAATAAGGAAGTAGTCTCAGATTTATTATGCATGAGGAATACCCAAGAACAACGAGTGTAGTCATCTACAATACTGAGAAAGAATCTTGCTCCTGAATGCGTAGGAATTTTATATGGTCCCCAAACATCACAATGTAGCAACTCAAAAGGATTTTTTATAGAAATAGAGCTTGTTGGAAAGGGTAATCGAGTTTGTTTTGCCAATGGGCAAGTAGTACATTTATTTTGATCAATAGCATTATTATGAATGTTAGACAAAGAAAGAGGGGATGCAAGACGTGATGAGGATGGATGGCCAAGTCTTAAGTGCCATAGATGGGAGGACGGTGATGTATGATATGCAACCGATTGAGGAATTGAATGATGCATGTAATAGAGACCGCCATGCTGTCTACCCGAGCCAATCATCCTCCCCGTAGCCAGGTCCTGTAAAACACAAAATTTTGGAAAAAGAATAACACAACAATTGAGGGCATTAGTTATCTTGCTTGCAGACATTAGATTTAAATTGAATGAGGGTACGCATAATACATCTTTTAAAGTGAGATGAGAATTAAAAGACATTGTGCCAGTGTGCGTAATGTTTGCGGTTGCACCTGTCGGCAAATTGACAAGTGGGACGGACGAACGCTGGATTTGTGTGAGGAGGGAAGGATCTGATGTGATATGATCAGTAGCACCGCTATCTAAAATCCATGGTTTAAGAGCTTAACCAAAAAAAGCATTGGCGAAGAAATCATACCTGCAGCATTGGCAAATACGTCTCCAGTTCCAGAACTAGGAGGAGTTCGATTTTGGTTGAGCCCTGCCAAAGCGTGCGCCAACTGTTGCAACTGTTCATGAGTGAAGTTGACTGGGAAAGCAGACCCTTCCGTATTATTTCCTGCATTTTGTGATCCTTCTACAGCATTGGCAACTGAGCGTCCTCCATTTCGATTTCCACCAGATTGCAAGGATCTGGTATATTGATTGCCATTTTTGAGTCAACAACGATCCTCCGTGTGTCCTCTTTTGTCGCAAAATTTGCAATGAAATTTTAGCGTGCGACATTCATCGATACTATGGCCAGATTTGTTGCAATGGTCGCAGATTTTGCCCTTGGCAGATTTCTGCGTAGATGATCGATTTTGAACAGCAGCTGTAATGGAAAAACTCTCGGTGGAGCTTGAGCCTATTTGTTGCTGGGTTTCTTCCTGAATAATCATGGAGTATGCTTGACGAACATTAGGTAAAGGAGACATCATAAGAATATTAGATCTTACAATTTTGTAGGACTCGTTGAGTCCCATAAGAAACTGCATTAACTTGTCTTCCTCTCTTTCTGCTTGATGATCATTGGTTCGATTGCAAGTCACAGGGGTACGATGGATCTCCAACTCATCCCATAAGGCCTTAATTTTTATGTAATATGCTACCACAGAAAACGTACCTTAAGAGATGGTTGCTATCAATTTTTGAATCTAAAAAATAGCAGAGGCATTCTTTTGTGAAAATTGTTCTCGAAGGTCTTCCCAGACTTGCCTGGCAGTCACGGCATGAACAAAACCAGATGCTATGTCAGGTTTGACGGAATGAGTTAACCATGAAAGAATCATACTGTTACATTGATTCCATAGTTCAAAATCTGCAGGTTCTTCAATCGGTGATGGCATTTCAAGTGAACCATCAATGAAGCCCAATTTCTTCTTAGCGATGAGAGCATGCATCATTGCCTTTCTCCAGGATTGGTAATTTGGCCCGTTCAATTTGGTTGGAACCAGCATATGTCCTGGTTGATCCGAATGATGCACGTAGTATGGATGTGAGGGATCCATAATGACAGATTTCCCGGATGTTCTGGAATCCGTGGCATCCTTCAATGTTAAATCTGAACCTTCTTTCGACATTGATGAAGATCAGTGGAATGAGCAGAAAAATTTTATGCAGAGCACCAAGATCAGTGCTCTGATACCATGTAAAATAATGAAGATTTGGAGAAATTGTATTGTATATCTGTTCCGTGATGTATATGACATATATATAGATAACAACGCTGATCTATCCCCTAATTCTAGCCTAATACAAAGATATCAAAAGAATGGTAACTGACTAATATATGTACGTAAAGATAAATACACATAAGGAAATACACATCCGTTGTAATACATATCCGTTGTAATAGTATTATAGACTCAATTCTCTAATTCTTACTAGACTTGTCCTTCCATAATCGAAACCCTGATTCAGAATGATAAACTCATGGACGTTATGAAGCTACATAAGCATAAAAGCAAGCTCAGAACTTCAAATAGCATAGAAATGAAGGTTTTGCTTCCAAGCATTAGTGTTAGATAATGGTCGGACCTCTGTCTTGAAGATGAGAAAACAGAGGTTGTCCACTGAAAAGTACATAAATCCACCACTCGAGTGAGTGACGAAGGACCCAAAACTCTTCCCAACAATGCAGTGCCATGCGGGACCATAAACACCATCAAACTCCTGAAACAAAAAAGACATGAAGGAGTTTAGGATAAAGAAGACAATTTTACTGTGATTTCAATCCTGTTCGAAAATGGGTATCTCTAAATTTGCAATTTTTCCTTCCTCTGATAAAGCATTGGAGCATTTCACAAGATTTTACGTACCTTCTTCAGAGACATAGCAATACGAGTAGGGTTCGGTCTCTTCTCGAGATTGGCGTCCAGTAATGACCTGGTAGCGCACGCTTATTAGGAAACAATCATGTTCTGTATTTGTAGTTATCTTTTCCATAGATAGATTTATTCTATTTACATGAAAATCTTTGTAATTGGTAACTTATTCTCCTACAATCAAGGAGAAGATAGGTCTATGTAATTTGTATATATTTCCGCAGTGCGGCAATGGAAAAGTAATTCCAACCATGTTTTCTTCTTCTTTATTTCTTGATATGGTATCAGAGCACCGATTATGATGTTCTTGAATTTTCAAAGCCTTTAAAACAATATTGTCTTCATCATCATGTCCAACGACCAAATCAAAGCTTCCAAGCCGAGTTTGGATCCGACACATCCTTACTATGTACACCACTCTGATCAGCTTCAACAATTGGCTCAAGCTATCTCTGCATTAAATCAAAGTCGTCTCTCTGGTAATAATGATGCTTATGTAAATGCGGCAGGTTTGTTTTCAGCCTCCAAAATTTCCATTAACTCTACTTCATCCAATATATGGATACTAGACAGTGGCGCGACGGATCATATTGTTTCTGATATTTCTCTTTTCATAAACATAAAGCCTCCCACAATTCACACTGTTAATTTACCAAACGGCCAAACCGCACCAATCACACACATTGGAACCATTGTTTTCAATTCTGAGCTTCACCTCGATGATGTATTGTGTGTTCCATCATTTCATTTAAACTTATTATCAGCCAGTAAGTTGACAAATTCTCACAATTGTTGCGTTATATTCTTCCCTAACCATTGTGTTTTGCAGGACTTGGCTACGGGGAAGACGATTGGCTCGGGTAAGCGACATGGTGGATTGTACTACATGTCTCCGCCAACAAAGCAAACAAATTCCTTTCAAGTATCACAATCTTCAGATTTATCCCATCACCTTCCCGTCTTAAGTTACTTTCTCCTTTATTACATATGAATAATGCTGATTTACACAAGAATTGTAGTGTTTGTCCACTGGCAAAACAAACGCGTTTACCATTTCCTAAAAGCTCAATATCTACGCATTTTCCTTTTGATCTTTTGCATTGTGATGTTTGGGGACCTCATAAGATCCCGACACATTCAGGGGAACGTTTTTTTCTCACCATAGTTGATGACTTCACAAGATGCACATGGGTTTTCCTTATGACAAATAAATCAGAAACTCACACTCTCATGATCAAATTCATGTCATTTGTCCAAAATCAGTTTAATACTTCGGTCAAAACCATTCGCATAGATAATGGGACTGAATTTTTACCACTACAATCTTTTCTCCATACACATGGCATAGAACTTCAGCGTACCTGTGTTTACACTCCACAACAGAATGGAGTCGTTGAGCGCAAACATCGCCATATACTTAATGTGGCGCGTTCTTTACTCTTTCAATCCAATGTCCCTCTTCCTTTTTGGGGTGAGTGTGTCCTTACCGCCGTTTATCTAATCAATCGGCTTCCTTCACCTATATTAGCCAATAAATCTCCATTCCAAATTCTCTATAACCGACCTCCCTCACTTGATCACCTCAAGGTTTTCGGGTGTCAATGTTATGCTACCATAGTCCATCACAAATTCAAGTTTGATCCCCGCGCATCACTATGCGTCTTCCTGGGATACCCACACGGCCAGAAGGGCTATAAGCTCTACCATCTTCAAACCAAAAAATTCATCATTAGTCGCGATGTTGTCTTCTATCGCATCTAACACTTCGCAACCAATCTCGTCCACTCCCAGTCCTTTACTCACACTTGATTTTCCTACATTTCCTTCTCCACCAGCTTCTCCTGCCGAACCACCTTCACCCGCACTTCCCACGAATTCGGGACCTATGCCTACGTCGCCAACTCTTCCTTTAGCTTCACCCCATATGATCGAACCCGAGAGTTTATCTCCTTCTCATACACCAGCAACTCTGTCTCCATATTCCGCTCCATCACCGCCTCTAGTTGATCCACCACTCCGTCGCTCTACTCGAGAACGACATCAACCAGTTTGGCATGTAGACTCTGACATATCCGCTCAAGCCAATCAATCGACCCCCGCGTCAGGTTCTTGTCACAGTACAAGGCCTCCTCTCTCCCATTATGTTTCACTTGCCCCTTTTTCTCATAAGCATCGTGCCTTTTTAGCTCTTATTATAGCGCAGCATGAGTCGACCTCTTATGATAAAGCCGTCTCAAATCCTCATTGGTGAGACGCCATGGCAGTTAAGTTATGAGCATTAGAGTACAATAATACTTGGTACATGGTTCCCCTTCCGCCCCGTCATAAGCCCATTGGGTGTCGATGGGTGTTTAAAATCAAGTATCATTCTGACGGGTCAATCGAGCGTTACAAAGCTCGCTTAGTTGCCAAAGGGTACATGCAGGTTGAAGGAATTGACTATCGAGAGACTTTTCCACCCACAGCCAAGCTCACTACACTCTGTTGCCTTTTAACTGTTGCTTCTGCCAGAAATTGGTTTGCTTACCAACTTGATGTGCAAAATGCATTCCTCCACGGTGACTTACATGAGGTTGTCTACATGTCACCACCTCCTGGTCTTCGTCGATAGGGGGAGAACTGTTAGTAGTGTGCCCTAGGCCAATGGATATTTGTTATTCATGTATTAACATTATGACTTGTTAATAATATATTATG
>JANTPM010000245.1:5629103-5639374 GCA_025434745.1 Erythroxylum divaricatum
ACAAGATGAAAAATCAAAGAGTTGAGAACAATATCACCCTTAAAATTTTAGCAATTTCGACTGAAGATCAGGGCACTTTGGAGACCTCGAAATCCAATCTCCACCGTTCAGAATGAAGAACAACGAGAGAAGAACCTCTGGTTAAAATTTCAGGTCGATTCGATAAGAAATCACCATCCGATCGAAGGCTAAAAAATTACTGCGCAAAATAGAATTTTTTTCTTTCTCTCTCTTCCCTCTCTCTTCCTTTCTTCCGGCTGAACTCTCTTCTGCTTATTTCTTTAGGGTTTTAACATCATTTTATATGTTAGGCTTTGGGCTTCACTTAGGAGTGGACCCAAAACCTAACAAAGTCCAGATCTAGATTAATTCGATATCTAATTTTTTTATACAAAACAATATCGTTTTATTTAGAAGAGTTAGTTTCGGTAAGCCTGACCTCGAGCTTAGACAGCTCAAACCTGAACTCAATTAAAAAATTACAATGTCCTACATTTTTTATTTAGATTTTTTTTTAAAAAAAAGCAGATGCCATATCTAAGAAGTGCCAAATCTGCTTCGTCGTTGATGTCATCGTCGTAATAGAATCATCATCTGCAGGCTACATACAGCTCCATTGAGATTAATTTATAATTTGGTGATTAATTTATAATTCAAATTTAAATTTGTTAAAATCAAAATTTGCTGATTAATTTATATTAATTTCGAATTAGGAATAACTTAAAGCACAAATTCAAACGCCACAAAGTATATCCTCTATTCTCCTTCTAGGCTGTCGTGAGTCGTGACCCAACCGAAACAAGAAACTGGGCTGCCAGTGCCAGGAAACCAACACGAAAAACATCTTAAAGTCTCAAACTTTGGCCTCTCAAGACTCAATCTTGACTATCCACATCAATCATGCAAGACTCTTCTAGACCCGCCACCGGCTACCCTGTCCCCAACGGCCACACTCCGCCGCCCACTGGCACAGCCTACCCCTACCAAGCTCCACCACCCAACACCAACGCCAACAGCAATCCCTATTTTTACTACAACCAACAACAGCAACAACCCTTTTACTCCGACCGCCGTGCCCTCATTCTCCGACGCATGATCGTTGCCGTCATCGCTGTTACCGTCATCTTCTTCACCATACTCTTCATCATGTGGCTAGTCATCCGGCCCCGCCTCCCTGATTTCCAAATCCAATCTCTATCTTTGTCCAACTTTAATATCTCGTCTACTTCGCAGACCGTCACAGGCAACTGGAACGCCCGGTTTCAGGTGTACAACCCCAATAAGAAGATGAAGATCTACTATGACGAGATCGAGTCTGGTATTCTATACAAATCGGACACTCTATCTCAGACCCGCATCGCGCCGTTTATGCAAAACACAAAGACGCAATCGGTGGTGGAGGCGTCGTACTCGGCAACGGAAGCGTACGTTGACGGTTGGGTTGTGAGTGGTATTAATGGAGAGAGGAGCCGCGGGAGTGTGGGTTTCAATGTCAAGGTGGTGGCTGATGTGGGTTTTAAGGTTGGAGGGTTGAGAGCGAGGCGTCGGTTGCTTCGTGTTCTCTGTGAGAACGTGCCGGTTGGTGTGTCGACGAGTAGTAAATCTGGGAATTTGACCGGTGGTGCCCGGGACTGTAGGGTTTATGCGTGAGAAACACAAACTATTGGTTTACAATTTGCTCTCTTTTGACATGAATTTCGTAAATTTGGTAGTGAAAAGAGCGGAAATTGGTACGTTTTGATGTTCTTAATGTTTTATTTTTAAGTTTGAAGAGGTTTCAGATGTACATGTATTTAGGGCTTTTGTTGTTGCCTTTATTTTCTTGAATATCTGCTGTATACTGTATAGCGCTTTGCATTATTTAAGGCTAATTTGATTATCGATATGATATCTGAGATAAATTGTTATTGAAGTTGGCTGGTTATATCTGCGACTGGTACTCTTTGTTTCCCTGGAAATTTATCATAGGAAGCAAAGAATCTACCTTTTGTTGTTCAAAGTTAATACTACTGTTAATTCGTGAATACTAGATTATTTGTTTCCTTGAAGAATGTCTTGGAACCACGGTCACCTATTATTTGTTTCCTTGAAGAATGTCTTGGAACCACGGTCACTTATTATTTGTTTCCTTGAAGAATGTCTTGGAACCACGGTCACTTATTGCTTTTCTTGCATTGTGTAATGAATATTCTACGATGTCCTGACGCCATGGTTTTGTGTTGAGAATAATAGTGTTAGACTTGGCTTAGAGTTTGTCAAGTTGGAATGCTTCGAACTACTAGTATATAACATTATCATGTGTACCACGGTCATACTGAAATCCAACTTAGTCAGGGCATATGTCGGTTGTATTTGAATCGCCCTTTGTCCTTTTTCAGTTGTTCTGGTATATGGTGACATTTTATGATGTTTAACCCTTTTGGCAATTAATGTGGTCAACTGACCATAGCTCTTTGGTTTCATCTTGTTAATTACGGAATACAGGGCAGCTTTTCTGCCTGAAATCCATGTTCTGTGCAATCAAATTGAAATCAAAGCCATGGTTCTTTGCATATAAGGTTTTTGCTTGCGTGGTAGGTTAGTTTTGAATATGTTGATTTTGGTGAAACAAATTTGGGAATTGAGCAACCCCGTTGTCATGTTTGGGCACACACAGTTGGTTTATCTGTTTATCATATGCACCTCTGATGTTGGTTTCAGCCAATGGTCATACCCAAAAGTGGATGAACGTTAAAATGTACAATGAATGATACTTTCCTTTTTTCTTTTCTTGCAAGGGTAGTGTTTCCTTTCTTAAACAATCACAGGGAAAAAGCTCTGAGGAATTGATAAGAACATGCTTCTTTTCCCTAGATTTATTACTCCAACTGGACCTTATTGAGTCTTGGTCGTCGTGTCATCCTGTCTGAATGCGTTTCTGCCTCTGTTGCCTTGCATGAATCATCTTTCATTTTCACTTCTTCCCCAGAAATTAAAATGAAGTCAGATTTGTAACCCTTGTTCCTTTACCATTCTGCAAACAAAATGTTTGGATGTCTAGTTGTAGTGTTGAGCAATATCAGTTCGTGCAATATCATCTTGTGCCAGCTCTTTTAGGCCGACACCTAATTTGGTGTCATCATTTATCTCTCATAGCTAACTAATTCTGGGAATTAATCACTCTAGTGAGTACATTATGATGTGAATATATGCACTATGCCCTGTAGTTGCTGAATTGGTCTTTTATAATTTGGTCCAGATTGGTGCAAGAAAAGGGGAAATGTTTAAGATTATAGGGCTTAATTTACCTGGTTAAGTCTTATCTACCCTCTGCTTTTAGGGATTCATATAGTTTTGCTCCTTTTATGATTTTTTGGGAAAGTTCTACTTTCTTTTGAGATATGTCCTCTAAATTGTATCATCTGAATTACTTGCTTGACCGTATAAGTCTTTCCTCAATGCTCCTAGTTGCTCCTAGCTGCAAATTCTGCATATACAATATAGTGACTACCCCTTGGAAGAAACTGATCACATTCAGTTTCCTTCGCATCATCCCTCACAACCCTCTTGTCCTTTGAAGAATTGGCAATATTTGCTTTTCTTTGAGTTTTCCCGTCTGTCTATACTCTATATACGTTTACAGTTGTGGCCTCTTTTTACTCGGTTTTGGAGCTAGCTCCCTGAACTGTTTAGGAGGAGCTGATACTATTTGCGCCATGTCCTGCGAAGACTTCAAGGATTTACACCATAGTTTATGCCACCATTTTCTATATGTACTTTTCACTATAAAATATCTGGAAATTTGTTTCATTCATCGTCCTGATGAATGAGCATCTTTTGTGTAAGATGCTCGAAATTAGACTACTTAATGCTAAGTATGACGTGTTGAATTATATTCTTGATCAGAGAATGTTTTTCCTCAAGCGGATGGAATCTTCAGTTTCTTTCGCCCGAGCTACCTTTAGTGGTCTGCCCTTTAAAATTCCTTTTGCTGTCAACTTTACCTACCTAATCCAGCTTTTTGAATATCAATATCGTTAAAGTCGTAAGATCTAATCAAATGTCACCGCAAGGAGCATTGTGAATCAACTTTACTTGATGCGAATATCAGAAATATCTAATATAATAGAAACCCACAAGAATATCAGGAACCAGCGCCACGTTGAAGGTTATTAATAGGTTGTGTAGAGAGTAGAGACACATAAGAACGATGAAGATGGAGCGTTTTATGCATTTTGTTTCCCAAATTGTTTTGCTTCAACGATCTGAGTGTGAATTTCCATGGACCCTGCACATTGCAACGATGAAAAGCCTGCAAGAGCAAAAGAGAATCGTGGATTTCCATGGACCCTTGCAAATTTCACACGATGAAAAGCCTGCAAGAGCAAAAGAGAATCGTGGGCAGATCAAATTGGAAGAAAATGAGAGTTTGCGTAATAAAAGGAATAGTCTTTAAACTCAATTCAGAGCATCACAAAACATCACTGTAACTCAATTCAATATATATTCAACACTAATATGTGTTATAATCATAAATAAATTGAACAAGGAAGAAGTCAATCTACCTCCTACAATTGATGTTCTTATTTGGAAAGTTTCGAATGTTCTACAATTTTGGAATTCTTCTAAGCTCTCAATTACGAATTGATGGTGTATTTTCAAAGGAGAAAAGGACCTTAAGGATTCAATGCCCTCGTAAGTGAAAAAATATATCAATATACTCCTATCAAGCACCTTGACAATTACCACAGAATCAAGAAATTATTATCCGCTAACTGCCGAACGTTGGATCATATATAAGTTAAAATTATCTAGAATATAAAATTATCTCATACTCTTTCACTTGATCCATATGTTTAACTTAATCTCAAATCGTAATTCGATCCAAATATAGTATATGAATTATGATGTTAGGTTTTTTAATAGTTGACTTTTATAACATTATTTAATAAATAATTTTTATTAATGAAAAGGGATATTGATGGAAATTTTTTTCCAGGGCAAATTCAGTGATCCCATTCTAGGAATTCCTAGCAAATTTGTATGTCATCTTATCAATGACGATAGTTCACTTGGTATTTCAACTCGATACCAATGTCGAATGTTATAGCAAAAATTTGACACCCTAATCAAATTTCAAAATTAGAACCATAATTGAAATTCTCAAACTCTAATTCTAGTTAAAATCTCCAAATTCAAACTCTTAATTATAAACTTTATTAAAAATCATATTTTATTTTATTTTTTCATTATAACCCCTTTCTGTTTCTTGATGCTTCAGAGAATTCGGACTTACAATTAGATGTAAAACCATATTTGAAACTCTAGAATCAAGAACGTCAACTTATCTGATGCAAAAGTAATCATTGTAATCTGCCCTTCTCGTTAATGGCTGTAATTTTTCAATAACGATCGCGTATGGCATCTTTAACATTTGATTTTGCTTTTAGTAATAAAAACTCCGTGCGGTGTCACGTGGATTTGATTCCAATGTCGCATGAAAAATGATGCCGTGTGTTACGTAGCACACCCATGGATAAAACGCTATTTTTATGTTCTTTGTTAGGCTTTCTAACGGTGATTGAAGGCAAGGGAGGGAAGTGTTACGAAATTTAAACGATTAAGATGTTCTTAACGTTGGAATTATGCCCATGATCCAATCGTTATATAATAGACTGAATATATTAATTTTGTGATTATTAATTTTGATCAATAATATGGCAAATGATTTTATTATCATATTACATTTATTGTTTTTTTAATTCTAATATGATAAATCCTTAATTAAATTTAAACACTTGACATCATAATGGAGATTATAATAATGAGAGTCAAGTCTTGAGAGTTTAATCTAAAAATATTCTTAATTATAGGATTATCAAATAAGAACTTTAATAATCCGGTTAGATCAATATGAATGTAATAGTTTATATTGGATAGATATTAGTAGATCTCATTTACTAAGTTATATATATATAGATGATGCATATAGAAATATGATAATTGAACTGATCAAATTGAGATTCTCAATGATTAATATTATCTATGAACTGTCAAATGAGATATTCTCATAAGGATTTAAATGTATATTTTTCCTTTGACCTTAGGTCATCATAGTAATCAATAGATCACTTATTATATTTTGATGTCGGACACCTAATATGTAAAAATGTTAATTGAATGATCATTTGATATAATTAAATACTTATCTGATTAATGGTGAGTCAAGATGAAATCCATCAATTCTAAGTAATGAGTTTGAGCTCTATGTTATTATTGATCTTAATAGTTGTTTCAAGATTTTGGTCAGAGCGATTGAATGAGTGAGGAAAAGGAATTTTCTAACTCATTCACTAATCATTAATGATCGACATGTAATATAGCTAGTTATCTAATAGGGTTTAACAGTTAAATAAAAAAAATACCTTAGGATAATCTAGAATTGTAATAATGAAACGTAATAATACATTATCTTTAACCAGATTCCGTCTTTGTAAAGTTGTTACTTCACTATCCGGTCGTTGAGAAGTATTATTAGACATCAACCTTGATTAGTAATTAATTGGATTATTTACTACCGACTTAGTGATGAATCTATTTGATTATACACTTACGAGTGTAATATTTCTTGTTTATGATTATTTAATTGATTATGAAATAAATTATTAAATAATTTATATGACATATTATTATTTTTTATTAGTACAAAAAATATAATTAATAATAAAAATTTTCTTGTATAAAATAAATGAATAAAATAAAATAGTATTATTTTATTTCATTTTATAAATAATAATATTTATTTTTTATAAATAAAAAAGGAAAAGAAAGTGTCAACTGGTGGTTATTTGTTTTGGTTTCACCATTAACCAAATCAATAATGAAGCGTTGCAAGGGAGAGGGTTATGTACGTTCTTCTTTTTTTTTTTCGTACGTGCATGGAATGTGACGAAAAGCAGTGGTGTATATAAAAACAGTTAGGCAGAACAGGAAAACTGTGACATTCATTCATCTTGCTTTCGTTTTTGTGCACGTGAATAATAAACGAAGAGAGGAGTGACAAAAGGATTGCCTAGATCCTCCGTCCCATTTATTGTATATTATACTTGTTTCTTTTAATCTCAATTATTTATTTATATAAAATTTATATAATAAAAGGTTAAAATTAAAAAAGATAGGGTTAACACACAAGAAATAATACAGAAAATCACATCTCCAAAAGGATGCTCTCGTTGTCCATACGTAAAATTACAAAAAATAAGAGGAAAGTTAAAAAAGTTGTTTTCTTCCTTCTCAAATAAATGGTTCTTCAAGTGTAACCATAATTATATCAAGCATCGATTACTCGTTATAAATTTCAAATATTTATTTTTACATATTTTTATTATTAGTATATTTATTAAACATAATTAATAAATATATGATTATAATTTTTTTTATTTATGCTGTGTATGAGATTCTTCGATTGATATCAAAGTTAATTTTTTTGCATTTATATATCATACTAAAAATTTACTATTGTTGTTAGGCAAATTAAAATCGTGTTTTATTTTTTATAATTATTATCGTCAAAATATATGGCATTTGATGTGGTCACAGTTTTTATTTTTTTGTAAGAAGCGAGGCTAAAGCCCAAAATAAGAACTACAGGACAATGACACATGGTAAAGTAACCCCAATAAAATAGGCACACAAAAGCGAAAAGAGACCCTCAACTATATCACAAAGTCAGTGGACATCGATAAGTAGTCGATAGTTATAATTAGCTAGCCAATTCGCATAACGATTACCCTATAAAAAAACATGACTAACGTGTACTACCCATGCATGGACGACAACTCTTTAATGGCCAGAACCAGTAGATTCACCACCGGATGCTGATCACCAGTGGCGGATGTACAATGCCCTCATTTGCCCCCACTACCTCCAACAAATCCCTTATAAAAAAATGATTGTTTTAAGCTTTGTCTCCATTAAAAAAAATAAAATTTTATTTCTAATAAAATTTTGCCCTCGTTAAAAATAAAATTTTATCCTTAATAAAATTTTACTCCCACTCAAAAAAATTTCTGAATCCGCCCTATTGATCACTAGTGAGATTGGCTACTACCGGTGCAAAATCAATAATCAATTCTACTTGAAAATATCCATGAAGCCACGCAAGAGTCAATCCATAATATACTGCCCATAACTCCGCCTGTCATGAAGAGCAAAAACCCAGATTTACTCCAAACCCAACTATCCAGTGGTCACGGTTGATGTTACCAGATACGTGCGGTAACGCATTTAATAGGTATTATATGCATGGTGTAATAGAAGGTTTGAAAAACATGGTCTTAAAGTTGTTTGTGACAGATGTTGTACGAATTTCCTAGCATAGCATTGGACAAATGTGATCATAAAAGAAGTGTACATTAAACTCATTAAATGCATTTAATGAGTGTTGTACGCATCACGCATGTCTCATTCAAAGGTTTTTGGTTAAAAGCTTTTAGATAGAAAACCGAAAATGTTCTTATAAGCATTTGGTTAAAAAAGACAGATGGTAAACGTATGCATGGTACTCATTAATTATCATTGACCAGATGTTGAAAACTACATGTTACTCTTTCAATATGCATGAGTTTATATTGGTTTTCCCGTGGATACAGAAACAGAAAACGTAGTGTTTATATTGATAAACAGCTTTAAACGTAACATGAAATCTTTACATTTAAATTTATTGAGTTTATTTTGGTATAATATATATGATATTTTATTAAAAATAATTTTTTTTACCCAAGTAGAAAATAATATTTGGTTCTGCCGGATTCTGGCTGAACTGATTGTTGCCGTTCTGATCCATGATTCCGATGTTCTCTGAAGTGATTCCAACGAAAAAGTCACCTGCAAAACAAAGGGAAGGCTTGTCGGGGGTGGTATCCCGATCAGCCCCTCCGACGCTCAAGTAAGTCTTTTGGTGAAGGTGAGGTTAAAACAGATCAGAGAAAGCTACTAGGTTATGATTTCGTACCTTGATTATGAGAGAAAACTATCTTATATACGATTCGTAGCTAGGTTTAAGTTTTACGTGTTTGCATGGGATATTACCTTCTGCTAATGGGCTATGAATATATGGGCTAGGCCCTGGTTAAGCCTTAGGTGTAAGACTGATCGATTGGCCCATGAGACTGGACTTGGACCCAATGTTGCCGACCCATCCATAAGCCCCCCTACTCCTCGAGTCTGAGCGGAGAGAAGGGTCGGAGGAGTATGTTGTTGTAGCTCGTCGGTCACTTCATAGCGCGTAAGCGGGACAGCTCGTAATGTGGCCGGTCGGTTAGTCATTGGCCTTGCAACCCGGTAGCAAGACAGTTCGGGTAGTCTCAGTCGGTCGGGTTTTGAGTTATAGCCCGTCGAGAAGATGGCTCGGGGTCGGCCTAATTGGTAGGATATTGACGGGTAGTGTATGACCACTCGCGTTGGGGTCAGTCGGTTGATTGTCCCTGACCGGTTGATGCGGACGGGTTTTGCACGATAGCCCGCACTTAGGTAGGTCGGGCGGTCTTCTTTGGCGAGCGTGGGAAAGTGTGGAGCATTTATTTTTTGACAGCGCGTGCTCTCTGACAGCTGTGCAGAATCTGAAACGTATCGTCCTTGTGACAATTGCTCCGCTGTCCCATACGTCTCTTCGACTGTCCGCGCCATTTCGGCTTCCGGGTAACCCTGGCTCCCATGGCTCGGATCGCGCCACGCGTCCAAGTGAACTCCGGATTTTATCCACGTGTTGTACTTCAATTGGATGGCGATTGGAGCTTCTCCCTATAAATGACCTTGGCCGATAGACGGTTTGCTTTTCTTCACTCTCGTTTCATTCTCGCTAGTTTTTTGCTTCCTACTGCATTTTCTTACCCTCAGTTTGCGGAAGTTTTCTTTGGCGTTGCGCAAACCTCCGATCTCTTTTCACTAAATAGGTACGTCCCTTCCTCCATTCTCCTTCTTCTAAATTTCCTCTGAGTGAATTATGTCATCTGCTGGTTCCCGGAGTGGGGTTTCTTCTAGCGATAGTACTGAGGAGAGGTCGCCGGGGGTTATGGTCGGAGCGACCTCGATGTCGAGGTTGGAGGATGTTGAAGAGATCACAACGAACGAGCGGAAAGATGGGATGGTGGTGAGGGAACCGCCCAAGGGTAGATCGAGGATGTCCGCGGCGGAGTTGAGGCGGTCGATTGTCAGGAATAATGTTCCTCGGGACTGGGAGCCCAGATTGGCTTCGGGGGGTGAAGGGATTGACGACGGTGCAGATGGGTGGT
>JANTPM010000245.1:5734343-5746852 GCA_025434745.1 Erythroxylum divaricatum
GCAAATCAAAGTGAGTTCCTCTTCTCCAAAGCTAGAGTGTTCTTGTTCTCTCTATTCTCTTGTTTGTTTTCTAACAATAACAACCGGCTTGACACCCATGTTTATGTTTGAATGGGCAAAGAAGAGAGAAAAAGAATTTGGATTGGAACAAGGTTCTCTTGCTGTTAATGAGGAGAGAAGGGGGGTGTGTTGATTTTTATATGGGAAGTGAAAAGGTTCAAGAGATGTCCTTGAAAGGACTGCGGGAGAGAGGTTCAAAGTTTCAACGCGTAGTGAATTTGACTGAAGCAAGTAACGGAAGGAGACTCGAGACCGAGTCTAGGGGAGGCGCTTCTTCCTGGGTTCTTCTAACTTCAATAATTTATTTAATGAAAAGGAATAGAACACGAGTGTCGTGTCTTTTGTTCAAGTGGGGAGTGTATTTGTTGTAAACTATTAAATAACTGAAAGACTGAAGGCAAACGAGCCAGAATTGTACCTGCCGTCACTACTTGTAACTTGGGAAACTCTGCCGTTTCCTCACGCATTGTTTTAGACTTTTAGTCGGCTCTTGGAAAACTCTGCCCGCTTTGCTCACACAATTGTTTTAGTCAGCTCTATTGTTTAAATTTAATTCATCTCAATATTGACCAAACTGAAACATGTCTAGCACAGTTAATTACTGTGTAAAGCAATAATTAAGGATAACAGTAGGTCGGGTTGAGTTTAAACTACCCAATCGGGTCGTATGGGTCGAGCACAAGGCCCCGGCCTACTTATCTTTTTTATTATTTTAACATTTAATATAAATTTATTTAATTAAAAGTATAATACGAGAAATTCTATTAATTGAAATTATAAATTTTAATTGATCAATAAAATTTGAGATTTTATAATAAATGAATATATAAAATGTACATATATTGACAAAATGAATAAAATGAAACTAAATTTATTAAGAAAGGATAATAAAATTATAGGAATTGAAATTAAGAATTTCAATTAATTAATAAAAATGAAAATTTTATAATTAATGAATATTTGCAACATACATATATTGATAAAACGAATAAGAAGAAACCAAATTTGTTAATGAAGTAAGATAGAACTATAAGAAATAAAAATGATTATATATAAAGTGATCATTTCAATTAATTGAAGTTAATTTGAAGTTATAAATTTCAATTAATTGAATAAATAAAAATTAATATTTTATAATGAATGAATATATAAAACGTATATATATTGATAAAATAAATAAGATGACACTAAATTAATTGATGAAAGAGGATAAGATTATAATAATATATATATATATATATAGTAAGAAATTCAATTAATTGATAATAAAAAACAAAGTTCATTAATTATAAATTACAAAAATGATTATCCAATTTTTTAAATAATAAAATTTATAAAAATTTAGGATAAAATCATGAAATAATATTTTGGAATGAGACTGCGAGAGTGGAGAGAGTGGAGATTAAAAAGAGTAGTTAATCGTTATAAGAATTATCAATAGTTTGCATCACTTCTGCTATCTGTAGAACCGTTATATTTTGTACTATAATATAAAAAATTAAAGGAATATTAAGCACATTGTAATAATTAATAAATAATTAAATATACCTTCATCATTAAATATTTTATCAAAATAATGTCCACTTGATTGATGGGTAAACGTATATATATGACTAGTCACCTCCATATCAGTACCTACAACTATATTAATATACAAATTTAAAAAACAATATGAGATTAGATAATATAAAAATAAACAAAATTGATATATCAAAAGAAAAGAGTTTACTTTTAATCTTTTCATTATCTAACCAACTTCAGGTACACATAAGGGCTTCCAAAGTACAAGGGTGAAGTTAAACATGACGACAACTAATAACTTGATCACCAATACTAAAAGCAGACTCCGAAACAATAATAGATTCTTGTATGATCAAAAAATTATTTTCCAACTCATCCACCAAAACAATACGTCAAACTGCATATCTTTAACTTTGGTCAGACAATCTTCTATCAAATATTTATCTAACTTCATCATATTGTGCAAAGTCCTAACCCTTTTTTTCTTTATGAATTTTGTAAATGAAAATAACAAACTGCACTTAAAAGATGAGCCCAAACTTAAAACTGAAGCTAAAGTTGAACAATTTAAACTACTACGATCCTCATCCTGAATTTTGTCGATTATGAGTTAGAAATCATTAAAAAAATCATACTAAAATTATTTAATGACATTTATATGCTCTTGAGCCTGATCACTATATAACACATTATATATAAAATTGCCCCCTCTATCTTATATATCAGGTTTAACATAGATATAACTACAACAGTATGCCCAATCTAATAAGAATTCAGCTTCTCTATCATCTACTATGTCATAACTTGAATAACCTCGTTGGGATCAAACATCCAATCAGATAAAGCTTTCTTTATCTCACATATAGTGCTAAAGTAATAGTGCAAATTTGGATGTTTTGTTCTCGAGAACAATTCTATCGTAGTATAAAATAATTCCAACTTTGCATAAAGTTTTCTAGCAACTCCCAATAGTCTTCTATAGGCATACAATTGTACTAAAAATCTTATTGTCTTAGTCTGGTAAATACATCAGCATATTAGATTGCCAACTCCAAAATCTTGAAGGTTGAGTTCCATTTGATTGGACAATTCAAAACCAACATTTTTGTACTCGAAATGCATAGTTATCTTACAGTTTCTTCAAATTTCTTAACTCTTTTAGGTGTTGCACTCCAATATAGTACATTGTTCCGAATCGAATCTATTGATTTCTTTATCATATCTAACCAATCATTCACAATCAAATTCAAACAATTCCTAAATTAATGCATATGGAATAGACGTCCACCGACCAACAAGCTCCTAACATGTATCTTATTCTTCAAAATTTCAATTATAGCATCATTCGTGCTACAGTTGTTTACTATTATGGTGGACAGTTTAGGGTCGATATTATGATATATCAAACAATCTCCCAACAAGATTGTCAACTTTTTCGCTTGTATATGGTATCGACAAATAAATGAAACTATTATGTACAAATATAATCAACATCAATCATATCATAAATCAAAAAGTAAACAATAATAATATTAAAAAATATATATTACCTCAAAAGTTTATTACGTAGAGTCTAGTCATTGTTAACATAATGTGTCATCATCACCATATAAGGCTTCTTTTGTTTATCAACTATCTACATGTATGTTGTAATGGCAATCTATCCTTCAATACTCGACAATGTTTTTAAATTTTCTTTATTTTTATCCTCGTATATCTTCATAATGTCTTTCTTAAATGTATTCTGATTTAGAACCTTAAAGGTTAGTTGTAATGAGTTACAAAACATCTGATATATTTTAGTATCAACTATAGATAGTGGATGCTCATTACCAATTACTATGGAATAAATACAAAATCATGGCCTATTATGTCATAAGATTTTGCAGTTATTTTATTCTTCTCTTTTATAATGTTAAGAGTAAAAAATGTTTGACCTCCTAATACCATATGTTTTCTATTACACGAATCTACATGTTTCTTTAAATGAGAGGTTTCACCTTTTGAACTCCCTGCCAAACATCTTCTGACAATACTTACATTTGGTTTCTTCTTCTTCATCCATTGATCTAATATTATTAATGTGATCCCAAACTTCACTTTTCAATTAACTTGGAATTTTATCTTCACTTGGTATAGGATTAGAAGTTTCTAATTATGTCTCTATTACTGGATAAAAATTCCCTATTGAGGGAATATGCTCAGTCATCTGAACACAATCAACATATAAATATATTTGTTATTCATAATCATAATTGATAATTCACAAATATGGGAGAGAATAGGAGAACATAAAACATAAATTATAACCACATATTTAAAATTTATGTGTAATTTCTACGGTCATGTACATGCAATATAAATCATAATCATAGATTTAAAGTTTATCAGTGACTTACACAGTCATATACACGAGTCATTGATATCATGTCATGTAATAATATGTGTTTTTGCGAACTTACATGGTCACCTGCACACACTTTAAACTTGTTTTTGCATCACATACAGGAACATTTATATGACCATGTATGCCACTTAATCATCCTTACACAGTTCTATACACGGGCGTGTATATGATTATGTAAGTTCTTGAAACTTTATAGTCACTTACACGATCATATATAATTCTGTGTATATGATTACATAAGTCAGTAAAAACACCCATAAACGACAATAATCTAAAAAAAATCCAGTATATTGATAAATTCAATCTTCAATCAAAAGATTCAAAACTAAAATACAGTGAAGAAACTTTACCTTGCGGGTAGGTGACAAAGAAGCAAAAAAAAGATGGAGCGAGGCAACATGGAGGGAGTGCAAAGGAGTAGGGAAGTGAAGGGGCAACAGATTTATCTATGAGAAAGATAAAGTAAAGTGAAGTTTGAAGAAGGTAGGGAAAAGATTAACCTAGATTAAAATGATGTCATTTTATTTCGTAAAAAATGAAACAACTTAGCATAGAAGCAAAATGATGTCGTTTTAGTTTTAAATTTTATCGGGTCTCAGGCTCAATGGCTCAATCCTAGGCTTGACCTGAGGTTCGACAAAATTTCAACTTTTGGGCCTAAGGCCTATGCCTAAATGTCATCCTTAACAATAAATACTAACACAAAATATTGGAAGTGATAAAAAATTAATTAGAAATTTTTATTTAAAAATAAAAATTAATTTATTATATTTAAAAATTAAGTTTCATTCGAATTTCAATCTAAATTATCTTCGTATAAATAATTCATTTTAATTATAACAAAATCCAAAATTTATATTTTTAATATACTAACTAATTTTATCCTATTTTAAATTAGAAAATATAATAAAATAAACAAATTTAAATTTAAATTCAATTAAATTAAAATTTTTAATTCAATCTCAAATTTTAAGAGACTGTATTAAGTTGGATCCATTGGCATTCATTTATTGTAACCTTTTATTTTTATTTTGTTATTGTTAGAAACATCTGTTGATGAAATATGTCATTCACGTTTAGTCTTTTTTTTTAATATAAAGGGAAAGAGAAAACTGAAAACTACAATAAGCGGGGGAAACAGCGCCCCGACAGATCCTTTAAAAGGAGATCTTGACACCCTGTAGGTGGAACATCATAATAGGTGATACCAATGTCAGCAGGACCGGCTTGAGTAGCGAGCTAGTCCGTGCATCTGTTGCTCTCTCGGTACACATGCAGATGAACAACAGACCAGTTCCGGTGGAGGAGTTCCAGGATACCCATGACGATAGGACTGTCCAACCGAGAGCGGGACGATACTGAAGAGAAAAGCTGGTGCACTCCCAACGAGTCCACTTCCAGCTCAATCCGACGAAATCCCAAGCTCCACGCCAAGGAAAGTCCTATATAGACAGCCCAGAACTCCGCGGACTGCGTTGTACACCACCCTATTAGCTTAAAGAAGCCGCCTTTTTAATTGTTGTCACTGTCTCGGATGAGCCCACCAGCCGAAGCCGTGGAAACGGTACGCTGACCAGCTCCATCGGTGTTCAACTTGACCCACCCAGCTGGCTGTTGACACCACCCGATCTGGCATTCCTGGCGAGTGCGGAAATCGGTAATGTCCAGTCTAGGCCCCTCAAAAGCTTACTGAACCTGATCTGCAAAAGACAAAATAATAAAAGATGATGAGATGGGTCGCAAAAAATTAGAGTAAAAAATAACCTTGTTCCTCCGTGTCCTCGATCACGTTTAGCCTTTGATTGTTAGAGAAAATGTCCTGCCGCTGTTGGAGAAAATGCCAACAAGTTTGTTATAACTAATTTGTTTCATATTGGCCTATCTTTACATGTTTGTATATTCAGCACCATTCCTCTTTTGCACTCTCACTGTTCGATGTTTTTCCTCAATAAGCATTTTTCTTATTTCAATGGTGTCTGAAATTCCTTCACATTCCATTCACGTCCTGAACTAAGAATTTTTCAATTCATTTGCCACAAATCCTACCTACGAGTTCTGTATTCACCATTTTGATCATCTGAACTTTTGGCTTTCATCAAAACTTGTTACTGTTGACAATTTTTTCAACTGGAGGCGGTCTTATGAAATGACTCTTTCTGCTCGCAATAAACTTGACTTCGTTAATGGAAAACATCTAAAACTAGATGATTTACCTCCTTTGTCTACGCAAAGCGAAAGATGCAACAACATGATAATCTCTTGGATGCTACATTCGGTAGATGAAGACATTGCCGACTACCTGTTGTATTGTTCTACTGTTGCAGAAATGTGGAAAGAATTGGAGATTAGGTATGCTCATTCTGTTAATACTAAGATTGACCAAGTGCAAAAGGAGACTTGTCTACTTAACCAAGGTAATCTCTCTGTGTCCTTATATTTTACAAAACTCAAAAAATTATAGGATGAATGCTTCTTTATTAGAAGTAACATTCTCGTGATGACACCTCTCCCATCTGTTAGTCTGGCCTATAACTTTGTGTTATAAGAGGAACTCCAAAGAGACATTTATAACACTGCTACTATTCCTCTTAATTTTGACTCATCAACCTTGGTTTCGCAATAGAAATCATAAAGGTTCTTCAATAATTCTGGAAATTTTGGCCGTGTTACTTAAAAGAACAACTTCGATAAAAGAAACAATTATTTTTACATATACTCTAAGATACCTGGACATTTTATGGAGCGTTGCTTTAAACTTCGTCCTGAACTAAGAAATGGTAGAAACAAAAGCTTGGTTATTACTACTGGACATTCTAATATTTTAACTAACATTTGTGATTCTAATGGCTCTTCTAATACTCAAGCTAATGAATTTTTTTATGGTCTTTCTCCTATCACTGCTAAACAGTATCAATAGCTCCTGGCATTGCTGTCTCATCACAATTTGGAGGCCTCTTCCTCTGATCCTATTCCATCTCCTGCTATGATGGTAGGTAATTGCTTATGTCTGTTTTCTTCTAAGCCTAATATGAAATGGATAATTGGTAGTGGAGCTATCGACCATATTACCCCACATCTTGACATTTTTTATACTTATAAACCTATTCTGCATCACTGCACTAATTGTTGCAAAGCCCCAATTAAACACATTGGTACTGTCAAGTTATCCCCAGATATTTCCCTCTTTTATGTGCTGCATGTCCCTGATTTTTAGTTTAATCTCCTTTCAACCAGCAAATTAATAAAACAACTTTCCTCTAACTTGTTTACACCCCTTAAATGTGTTCTTCAGGTCCCTTCAATGAGAAAAACAATGGCTCTCGTTAGGGAAGCTGATGGTCTATATTACATTGAATCCTGCAAACTTACAAGTGGTGGAACTTCTGGTCTTGATTATGCTCCTCCGGATAATTGTAGCTAAGTTTGTAACCTTTATATTGATTTGTGGCATTGCAGATTAGGTCACATTCCCTCTTCCTCAATGGACTATGTTGATATTTTTAATTCTTATAAACACAACTCTAGTTCAATTTGTTACATTTGTCTTAAGGGAAATTTCATAGACAATTGTGAAGAACAAAGTGAAAAACAAAGGGTTTGATCGATACTCAAGACCCTTGTATCATTTATATAAAAGAAATTACATGGGAAAAGAAATCTTAGGAATAAATAGGAAATCAAACACTAACGAGGGAGATCATACTCTCCTTAATATAGATATTTCCTAACACTCCCCCTTAAGATGGAGCATACATATCATAAGCTCTGAGCTTGTTACGTATAGTTTCAACTGAGACCCCCCTAATGCTTTAGTAACTCAGCAGTTGATCTTCTGAGTTAATATATGGTGTCTCAATCAATCCTTCTGGAAGCTTTTCACGAACAAAGTGACAGTCCACTTCAATATGTTTGGTTCTCTCATAAAAGACTGGAATTGAGGCAACATAAATGGTCGCTTGATTATCACACATCAATTTCACTGAAGTGGAGTGCTCAAAACCAAGTTCTTCGAGAAGATACTTCAACAAAATCAACTCATATGCAGTATACGCCATAACCCTATACTCAGATTCAACACTAGAACGTGCAACAACTGACTGCTTTTTACTTTTCCATGACACCAGGTTTCCACCCAAAAATTCACAGTAGCTTGAAGTAGACCATCGGTCATATGAGACTTCCTAGTTAATCTGAATGTGTCCATGATTCTGGTAAAGAAGACTTTGCCCTAGAGAGCCTTTCAAATATCTTAAAATTCTAATAACTATATCCCAATGACTAGTTTGTGGAGATCCCATAAATTGACTCACTACACTTGTAACAAACGTAATATATAGACAAGTAATAGTCAAATAATTCAGTTTACCAAGAAGTGTTTGATACTTACCTGGATTTTCTAACTACTCTCCTTTATTTTTTACCTTGCAACCTCGATACTTAGAAAATTTTTTAGTAAACCATTGTTTGAAATTTATTCTATAGGAATGACTTTAAAGACTAAATTCCTATTTTATCATGTACAGTAATAACAATATCATCAACATACACGATCAAAAGAATTTTACCAGCCTTAGAGTGACGATAGAACACAGAGTGTTCCACACCACATCGATGTAGACCAAACTCTATAACCATTATACTAAGGCACCCAAATCAAGCTCTCAGTGACTGTTTTAGACCATACAAAGATTTGTTAAGGCGACACACTAGATTAGTCTCCCCCTGAGCAACAAACCCTGGTGGTTGCTCCATAAAAATAGTCTCCTGAAAATCACCATAAAGAAAAGCATTTTTTACATCGAGTTAATGAAGGGTCAATTCATGGGTGGCTGCCAGTGCAATTAAAACATGAACAAATGTCAATTTGAAGAAAGGAGAAAAGGTTTCTGTATAATCTATACTATACACCTGACCTGTAGCTACCAAATGAGTTTTTTAACAAATAATTGTACCATCAGATTTTACGTTAACATTGAACACCCAACAACAACCCACAATTGTATGATCATGTGGAAGAGGAACTAAGTCCTATGTAGCATTAGCTTGCAAAGCCAACATTTCTTCTTCCATGGCAAGTTTCCATCCAGGATGATCTAAAGGTTCTAAAATAGACTTAAGTATAGATATAGAAGACAAAGTGGATACAAAAGCAGCATATGACGATGATAATGAGTTATAAGAAAAAAAATTGAAATAAGGTGAGCTGTATAAGACTTTCTTCCTTTACGGAAAGCAATGAGCCAATCAAGATCATCATATGATGGAATTGAAGACGAAGAAGACAATCAGGACGAGTGTGAAACGTCTAGTCGTACTTTAGGATGAATGCGTCGAGTATAAGCTTGCAAATCAGGACGAGAGAGACATTTCAAAGGAGTAGGATTAATATCATGAGTAACATAACTGGGAGTTTCTTAGAAAGAAATAAAAGGAATTGGTAGACACTCATCAGTGTCAGTAGAGATAGACTGAACTGGGCTAAAGTTGGTGAGCAAAGCAAACACATCTGAATACTCGAGGAGCAATGGAAAAAGGGTCTTGATAGGGAAGGAAATTTGAGAATAGAGTTTTACCCATTAACACTAAAGTTAACATTTGATTGATAAGATAACATGCAGTAAGTACAACATCTTCCCAAAAACTTTTGGGTACATTCATATGGATTAACAGGGTACGAGTTATTTCAACAATATGTTGGATTTTTCTCTCAGCTACCCTATTTTGTTGAGGCGTGTGTGGGCAGAAAGATTGATGTTGAATACTTTGTTTCAAATAGCTGGAGAATGAGCTAGATAATTATTCTTTAGTATTATCACTACAAACAATATTGATTTGGATATTAAACTGATTTTGAATTTCAACATAGAAAGAAAAAAAATAGAGAATAGTTCGGAACGATCTCACATTAAATAAAACCAAGTTATTTGAGAGAAATCATCAATAAAAATTACAAAATAGTGAAATCCCAACTTGGACTTGACACGACTCAGACCCCAATTATCTGTATAGATTAACATGAAGAATTTTTTGACTCTTTTATTGACTCGAGACAAAGTACAATGATGTTTTCCTAACTCACACGACTCACAATTTAAATTGGAAACATATTCTAACCCTAACACTACTTTCTTGAGATTTTTCAAAGACGGATGACCCAATCGACTATGGATATCAATAAAAACAATTAGGATTTTTTTGTAGTTTAGATGTAGTTACTAATTCATGATCTGACATGTATATAATGAAAACTTCATTCTTGATTCTACGAGAATTTTCATTCAACTATGGATATCAATAGGGGAGACTGACACTGGTCATGCGATGGATGATTGCAACTTGTCAAAATAGTACATTCCATTCGATTCACGTCCTTCTCCAATCATCATCCTGGTCTTAAAACCTTGGATAATGACATTATCAGGGTAGAAACATACAGAAACATTAGTTGTTTAGTCAATTTGCTCACAAACATAAGATTGAAAGGAAAGTTCAGAACAAATAATGTAGAGGATAATGTGAGAGAAGAACAAGGATGAGAGGGTCCAACACCTTTAATGGTGGTAGTAGATCCATCAACAATAGTAAGTTTATCATTATAAGAGGCAAGTAAAGGAACAATATGGTTAAAGTTGATTATTTTACCTAAAATATGATTAGTGGCACCATAACCTATTACCCATTACTGTTTTCTAGGGATAATTGAATAACAAGTAGTTGGGTTGCCTTGATGAGCCATAGATGCCATAAAGGAAGACGATGTTTATTGAGCTAACTGATATTGCAAAAACTTAGTATACTTATCCTGAGATAAAGTAACAGATGATTGTGAAGCTGTAGCCGAAGCGTGTTCTTCAAGAGACGCAATATAAGAAACTTGAAAATGGGGATATTATCCTAACAAGATGTTTCATCATGTCTTCCTCTATCACAATGTGTGCAATGGAGTTCTGAGCCTCTGTTATGTTCTCCTCGACTGCCACAACCATCACGACCATCGCATTGTCCTCGACTTCTCCCATGGCTTCCTTTGACTTGTGAATCAAATTGTGTTGCAAGAGCTGACCTATCAGAGTTATTCTTTGGTGGATTCGTCTTAGTTATAGAGCTAGAAAGTCTAGAATATACTCCAACTAAGGATGAAAGGTTTACCCCTCCAAAAATTTGTGCTTGCACAGGCTCAAACTCAGGTTTCAATCCATTCAAAGGAAATGTAGATTCATAGTTACCAAGTGCTCTCTTTGAATCTACATTTCCTTAATATCATATTTGATCGATAGTAGAGAATTAAACTCCTTAAATGAATGTTTCACTTTCCCAAAGTATTCAATCAAACTTCTTTCTTGTTTGGACTGAAATAACTCAACAGAAATATCATACATGCGAAGCATATTACTGGAGTGAAGAAGCTTAGTATAGTCCCAAGCTTGCTTACAAGTGCTAAAATGAGAGAATAAGACTGAAATTTCATGTTCCATAGAATCAAAAAGAATATGTAGAAATTGTGCATCATCACTTTGCTAATTTTCTAGTATTTTTTGATTAGTTGGGAGATCAGATGTAAGATAGGACAACTTTCTCTGACCTCTAAAGAACAATTCAACATTTTAGACCAAAAAGGATAGTTATTATCGTTTAAACATTGCTTAATGATTCGTAAAGTTGAGGAACCTAATGTTGGAACATCTGTCAATGATCTGCTACTAGAATCTAACATCTCCCAGTTATGTTAGACATATTTCCTGGCTAAATGGACACTAAAAACACTGTTGAGATGTTCCAAAATATATAAAACGTTACTGCTATAAAAAAATACTCATGTTCTAGTCAGTTTTGACACAAAGTAAGGCCAGAACTCCATTTAGGACACAGTGGCAAGCTGACCCATCTAACTGCTGTTGCTGATGGTCACCGGACATTGGCACGTGGGCACGTGAATAATTTCTGGCGACACCTTTAATACTCTAGTGGTCGCCAATACCCCCTGATTGCTTCTTTGGATTTGGTTTTTGGTTTTTGGTTTTAGTAAGTGGAGGTAAGTATTTTTGGATAGATTGGAAGTGTTAAGGTTTACGGTAAAGAAGTTCTGAGGTTTGGAAGTTTGGCTATGATACCATAGTGAAAAACATAAGGCTTGATCGATACTCAAGACCCTTGTATCATTTATATAGAAGAAATTACATAGGAAAAGAAATCTTACAAATAAATAAGAAATCACACACTAAAGAGGGACCCTAATATAAATGTTTCTTAACATCTAATATAGATATTTCCTAACAACAACCTTGTTTTCTTAGTTCTTCCAGGGCTAAATGTTTTTTTTAACTCATACATATAGACATATATGGTCCATATCAATGTGTTACACATGATGGCTATAAACGCCTCCTTACTATTGTTGATGATTATTCTCGTGCTACATATGTTGGACCCCGAACTTTTGATGGTAATTAGAAATATTACAATGAATATTAATGAGAAAGAAATTGGTGAGACAATTTATGAATTTAAGAAAATTTGCTGA